>JAGDYQ010000025.1:1147829-1166976 GCA_021962125.1 Bulinus truncatus | reverse complement strand
TGGTGATAACAAGGTACTGGTGATAACAGGATATTGGTGATAACAAGAAACTGGTGATAACAGGATATTGGTGATAACAGGATATTGGTGATAACAGGATACTGGTGATAACAGGATATTGGTGATAACAGGAAACTGGTGATAACAGGATACTGGTGATAACAGAAAACTGGTGATAACAGGATACTTGTGATAACATGATACTGGTGATAACAGGATACTGGTGAGTATCGCGACAATCTCACGCAGGGGACAGTATCACACCAACTATATTGATGAGACGTTGGATTATTCTAATTCGACACATTTTGTTCCATAAATGAGGCAACAGTTTTCCATCTATATAACACAACACACTTTGTTCCATCTTGAGGACAACACATTTATGTCCCTTGTCATAAGAATATAAAAAACAATTTCTCAAGCCAGTTTTGAAAATGTTACATTTGAAGGCAAAGGGACTGCATGCAAATCTAATCATTTCTAGGGGATTGGAATTTTAGAAAGAAAATTTCTTTACGCCGGTTGGTCCTTTTTAAAAGCGATTTCACAATACTCACTCTCTGTGTATAAATGAACATTTCTATAAATAGAGCAGTACATCATGTTCAGTCTTTGATTGTCCCATTTTCTCCGTGATTCAAGCGGTATATAAATACCCTCACTTAACTCAAAAATAACAATAACTTCAATTTGTTTTCCTCTTTAAATAAAATGGTGTTTGAACATGTGAAACTATTTAGGTTGTTGAGAAAGGATGTCGAAACGACAAAGAATTAATTTTTTTTTCTCTCTTCAGATTTGGTCAAAAAAATAAAATGAATAAATCAATCACTAGTTGAACAACAGACTGTACAACAGAACAAAAAAACAAGCAATTAAGCCTGTTCCATTCTGGACACAGGACGTGTTAGCGCATTTTCTTGTTATGCATCAGTACGTATGTTACTTTCAGTAAATATTTGTAAATTTTGTAAATGTTTATAAATTCAATTGTGTAATTCATATATATGTAAAAAATATTATAAAGACGTTTCTTTATATTTGAAAAAAAATTATTGTCTCTTAAATCTAACTACAAGTGGTTTGTGGTTACTGAAATAGGACTCATAATTGAAAACATTCGAAATTATAGTCATTTAATCGTCCGAAAACTCCGTCAATTGTTGCATAGCTCTGATACTTTCAATTAAACTCAGAACACAAGCTTACTATTTCATTTGATGAGTTTCTTAATAAATCTTGGTGAAACTACGTTCTGCAGTATTTCGCACCAAATGAATGGGTTATTGAACGTACAAGGTGTATATATAATATATAAGCCCCTTAGGAGCCCTGAAGCCCGGCCCTCAGAGGTCCTATCGCGAAATGGACTTTTGATGTACACTTGGCAGGCCAAGACCTACAAAATGATATATACATCATGGGTCTAGGACTTATGGTTGTTGAGATATAGGCGCTCTTTATTAATATAGCTTATAAAGCAAAAAACGGTACTAAGCCCCCTTTTACGGCCCTGAGAGGTCAGATCGCGAAATGGAAAAAGTCATTTCTTGGCAGGCCAAGACCTACAAAATGATATATACATCATGAGTCTAGGACTTATGGTTGTTGAGATCTAGGGTGATGACGGACAGACGGACAGACAGACAGACAAAACGGGGACAATAGAGCATTTTTTTTCGAAAATGCTCTAAAAAACAGAAATGAGATCTTGTCAAAAAGTAACGAAAACCGAAAATAGTTCCATTGAATGATACAATTGATTGAAACAATTGAATGATGCAATTGATTGATACAATTGAATGATACAATTGATAGATACAATTGAATAATACAATTGATTGATACAATTGATTGATACAATTGAATAATACTATGATTGATACAATTGAATGATACAATTGATTGATACAATTGAATGATACAATTGATTGATACAATTGATTGATACAATTGAATAATACAATTAATTGATACAATTGATTGATATAATTGCATGATACAATTGATTGATGCAATTGAATGATATAATTGAATAATAGAATTGATTGATACAAGTGATCGATACAATTGATTCATACAATTGATTCATACAATTGAACGATAGAATTCATTGATACAATTGATTGATACAATTGAATGATACAATTGATTGATACAATTGAATGATACAATTGATTGATACAATGGAAGAATAAGTCACAAAACAATAAAGCCAAAAACACAACCATGTGCTGTGTAAAAAAAAAGGTGGTGAAAAAATATTAGATAGCATAATGGTACCAATGAATGTGTCTATGTATGATGATGCGCACCAAGTACACTCTCGTTCACTGAAGTGACCTAATTTCAATGCATCATTTACTTTATTGATCGTCTTCAAAATGGCGGATCTACTTAGATACTCAATACGTAATTTAAAATGCCTGCATCTCTTTAAGCCAGTAGAATTTTAATGTAAAATTGCTGTATAATGCTGTTTTTTTAATCAAGAACCTAACGAATTTTTTTTTAAGTTTTCGTTCAGCGAGAGTACAGTCAGCGAGTGTACAGTCAGCGAGAGTACAGTCAGCGAGTGTACAGTCAGCGAGAGTACAGTCAGCGAGTGTACAGTCAGCGAGAGTACAGTCAGCGAGTGTACAGTCAGCGAGTGTACAGTCAGCGAGAGTACAGTCAGCGAGTGTACAGTCAGCGAGAGTACAGTCAGCGAGAGTACAGTCAGCTGGAGTACAGTCAGCTGGAGTACAGTAGCGAGAGTACAGTCAGCGAGAGTACAGTCAGCGAGAGTACAGTCAGCTGGAGTACAGTCAGCGAGAGTACAGTCAGCGAGAGTACAGTCAGCGAGAGTACAGTCAGCTGGAGTACAGTCAGCGAGAGTACAGTCAGCGAGAGTACAGTCAGCTGGAGTACAGTCAGCGAGAGTACAGTCAGCGAGAGTACAGTCAGCGAGAGTACAGTCATCGAGAGTAAAGTCTCCGTAAGCACTCTGTCACGCACACCACAGTCGGAATAGTCATTATATACATACACATACGTATATCTATATATATATATATATATATATATATATATATATATATATCTAGTTCAATACAAAGATTTTTCAAAGTATAAGCAAACACCGCCGTTGTTTGTTCTATAAAATAAATGAATTCAAGGAATGACAAAATATTTTCTATAATTTGTACTAAACAACAACTTTTAATCATGCCCAGAAATCTCTTAAGACCAATACTTGCCTTACATTGGCTTCAATAGGTCGCCATATAGTAGTAGTACATGAAGCCTGTTCTCTGTTAGATTGTTACATACAGTCAGGAGCCATCAACATTTACAATGAGTCCAGACATGAACAGAGATCGAATGACTGGATGTATTGATCCTTACTGTTCTATCATTACGTAATATGGCCTCACTATGCTCTGGGTAGTTATCGCACCATTGTTTCCAACCACACCCCAACATTGATTATGTTCAGTGGTCTGTTGTCCACGTCACTGTCCATGTAGCTGTTACAGTCTCTCGTACTTGGTGATATGTCCAGTACGTTGCTGGGTATTACGTGGGTCAGTGGTGTGGCATATTAGGTAGGCATTGCTGGTATACAAGATTGTCATTATTAGCTGGTATCATGGTCTAATTGGCTGACTAGATTTTTATTATTAGCTGGTATCATGGTTAACACTGACATACAAGATTGTCATTATTAGCTTGTATCACGGTCTAATTGTCGTACAAGATTGTTATTACTATTAGTAGTCTGGTATCATGACATGTCATCATTTCAGCACTGGAATGAAATCATGTAAGCAATAGTTGGACATCATGTATGATGTCACCATGAGATCAAGCCACCGTAATATTTCATCAGTGGCATGACATCATGTCATGACTGGTTTGTTTACATTTCATTCCTCCGTGGCGCCATGCAATCAATGACATCTGGTATGATAGCAAGCCAACTGTGACATGACAGTATGTCATTACATAATATCATTAAGACATCATTCCAGATATTCACATGTCAAACCAACACCGTTATGACATTGTCATGACTGGTGTATCATTTGCGTAATAGTTTCTGGACGTTTATATCGAGGTGAGCACACCCTTTGGTCTATTTCCAGCTCACATAAAAAATGTATAAAAATTAGGGCTGCTGATTAAACTGCGTTAATTTGCGATTAACGCGTCAAAAAAAATTTGCGATTAAAATTTTTAGCGCAATACCTAAATGCGTTAATTTGACCAAAATGCTGAAAGTTCACCAAATCGATAAATAACGGATTTTCACGCTACAAGTTGCGTTCACTTATTTAGTAGGTCTACCACCCCCACCCTGTCATAATTTCCACACACCCTCACCCCTAGGTACGTCGACAAAAGCCACAATTGTAATATAAAATGAAGATGTTTTGTTATATAGCCCTTCGACAAGTGAACCTCCTGTTCCCTTGCTATAACCTAAATGAAACGAAAGAAAGAATCTTTAATGTTGACACACGAAAGAAAGAACAACAGAAGATGAAAAATGAAAGCCGACCTTTCAAAATTTTAGCTTTGAACGTTTGGAAATTGCCATACGGTAACATTAAAGAGTCTCATTTTACAAGATATTTTTAGAGCATTTTCGAAAAAAAATGCTCTATTGTCCCCGTTTTGTCTGTCTGCCATCACCCTAGATCTCAACAACCATAAGTCCTCGACCCATGATGTATATATCATTTTGTAGGTCTTGGCCTGCCATGTGTACATCAAAAGTTCATTTCGCGATAGGACCTCTGAGTGCCGGGCTTCAGGGCTCCTAAGGGGCTTATATATTATATATACACTTTGTACGTTCAATAACCCATTCATTTGGTGCGAAATACTGCAGCACGTAGTTTCACCAAGATTTATTAAGAAACTCATCAAATGAAATAGTAAGCTTGTGTTCTGAGTTTAATTGAAAGTATCAGAGCTATGCAACAATTGACGGAGTTTTCGGACGATTAAATGACTATAATTTCGAATGTTTTCAATTATGAGTCCTATTTCAGTAACCACAAACCACTTGTAGTTAGATTTAAGAGACAATAATTTTTTTTCAAATATAAAGAAACGTCTTTATAATTTTTTTTTACAGATATATGCATTACACAATTGAATTTATAAACATTTCCAAAATTTACAAATATTTACTGAAAGCTAACAAACGTACTGATACATAACAAGAAAATGCGCTAACACGTCCTGTGTCCAGAATGGAACAGGCTTAATTGCTTGTTTTATTAATATAACTGACAGACCGATAAAAAAATAAAATTTTCTTTTCTGTTGTTCACTAAAACATTGAAATAATAGTTGATAGTAAGAGGGTAAATGAATGAAAGAATAAAAGAGTAACATCGCGGCACAAAACAAAAACTTCAAAAGAGGAAATTTTTCCTTCAACTCGACGACCGTAGTTTGGTGGGGTAAACGTCACGACTACGTAAAATCATAGCAGCTGTATGACCTTAAAACAAGAGGATTGTCTTTTATGACGCGTGATCCTAGTTTGAAACAATGGAACCGGTGTCAACTTGTTTTTGGTACATCTATAAGTGGAGAGTGTGTTAAAAGTGTGACTTGGTGGGGTAAGAGTGGGGGGGGGGGGGGTTGGAATAAAGAAAAAAAACGCGTTAATAATAAGTGAGCGACAACTTTCTGGCTATGGTATTATTTTATGAAAGAAAAGTTACATTTGAGATATAAATGACGTGTGTATTTTTTTTTTGGATGGGAAGTGGAGGGTAGGGTAAACAGACGTACGTGTGTGCGATGTGAAGCAAAATATGACAGGGAGGGAGGGAAGAGGGGTTGACATACGTCATTAGTCCGGAAACTGCGGTACGAAAAAAAACAGTTTAGGCATTGTTGTTAAATAAAAAGAAAATAATTCGCATCATTGACGTGATTGATACATGTCCATAAACTGGTCTCACTAGCTAATTCAATTGACATATATGGTAATGCTTAATAAATATGTTATAATTCATTATATCTCTTTCGTAAATTAAAACGACATGTTTATTATGCCAATGTTATGCTTTGATATTATGACATATTAGTTTGAATACAAACAATTGTATTATATTGTGTCGATTAAACTGTGCGTTAATTTGCGATTAAAATTTTTAGTCATGCGTTAATTTCGATCAATTTTTTTAATCGAACAGCAGCTCTAATAAAAATACAAAACAAACAAAAAAAAAACCCTAAGATTCAACACCAGTATTTTAAAAAAAATATTCTTACGACCTACTGGAGTGTTTAAAAATTCTTAATGACCCAGTGCAGTGTTTAAAACTGATGCACTGACAGGGGTGCACTCGACAAACTGATGCACTGACAGGGGGTGCACTCGACAAACTGATGCACTGACAGGGGTGCACTCGACCAGCTGATGCACTAACAGGGGTGCACTCGACAAACTGATGCACTGACAGGGGTGCACTCGACAAACTGATGCACTGACAGGGGTGCACTCGACAAACTGATGCACTGACAGGGGTTGCACTCGACAAATTCATACGAACACAGCCCATAGTTTATGACCAGGGTCTCTGTATGGCAAACTTCCAACAACGTCATGCATTGTTGCTGGGGATTATGTCCATTCCATGTATCCGCAGTAGCTGGCTTTCATGTTCACTCTCCGTCTCAGTGGTCATTGAGAGTCTCTCCCTATAGATAGACTGAGACACGACACATCTATCTAATTGATTATTTCATTCTTTTTACCTAATTATCGAGTGGATGCGTTCATCTCAACCAAACGTATCATTTTAATGTAAAACTTTCTACTTGAATGTTATTTGCGGCTTTACTTCTGAAGATATTTTTTTCTTTTCAAATGTGTAAGTTTAAAAAAAAATGCTATTAAATGTATATTAGATGTACTAATGTCCGTATTTTATGAAAAGAGCGTTTTTATAGAAATCAATTTAGATTGAAATATACAAACAGATGATCATATAAACTTCTTTCTTATCAATTCTTTCCTGAAATACAAAAATTGACTCTTGTCTTTCATTTTGTCTGACGGATACTTAACATTTCCATAAACCAGTCTATTTTGTTGGGTACAGTAGATTCAATCCAATAGAAACCAAATGTGGCTCATAGAGCTGCATGTGGCTCTTAAAGCTGTGGCTCATGAAGCTGCATGTGGCTCAAATAGCTGCGTGTGGCTTATAGAGATGAATGTGGCCCAGATAGCTGTGCGTGGCTTATAGAGATGAATGTGGCTCCCTGTTTTATTTATTGCTGCACCCATTCAGAAATTTTATTGAATAGCTTTCTTCAATCGCTTATGGTGAGGCTCTTTATTGTAATAAACACCGGGTTCATTAACCCTTGTTTCTGGGTGCAGTATGGCTGTTGCCTTATATGTTATGACGTTTTACATTGAACTGTATTAGTTCATGTCAACAATCCATCCATCCGGCCCGCCGGGCAAATTTATCAGCCCAATGAGGCCCGCGAGTTTACAGCTTTGCCCACCCATGCACTACATGTTTTGCCGGGGTTTACGGGCCGTTATCATGTTTTAGATCAATGGTTTGACCCAGAAATGTCGTTAAAACTTTTTTTTTTTTAATCCAGAGAAAGTTACTGGAAGATTTAATTTTGGTGAAGATGTTAAAATTGTTCATTGTAATCTATTCGACGTTAGTTTTGCCTTTGCCCAATGGCCGTGGGATAAACTGTATTTAAAAGTAGACTACATTTAATAGTGTTACAACAACAACAACAAACCTAGGTAAAGTGAATCAGAGGTGATACTCTGTATTTAAATTTAAACTACAGTAAACCTTCTCATACCAATGTATCCACTGTAAATTATGGCTACAGGATAACTGAAAATGTCAAATAAATTTTTTGTTTTCTTTTCATTGACTATGTCTGAAAGATTTCCATCGCTCACATAACTGACATCCCAACGTCGATGTACAAAACGTTTATCACCTTCAGGGGCGGGGCGTGAGTGTTGCCGGTCTAACTCTAAGAGAAAAATTGATTGATGTTATTATAGCTATATACAAAGCACAAACGAACAAAGATCTATATATTTGTATAAAGTATTAGACTAACAACACATACAATTTATATAAATAAATTTTATATATAGTTAAACGTGTATTCAATGCACACAGGACCATTTTATATATGTAAAATGGTATTGTGTGTATTGAATATAGTTAGCATAATCATTCTTAATAAAAATGACTACAAGTTTAAATAGATATAACATCAGTTATATATAAATCGTATATATTGTTAGTCGAATACTTTATACAAATATATAGATCTTTGTTCGTTTGTGCTTTGTATATATCTATAATAATATCAATCGAATTTTCTCTAAGAGTTAGACCGGCAACACTCACGCCTTGTCCCTGCACCTAACTATTTGGTCTCACCGGACTATGAACTGTCATACCTACCTACTGTCATACTTACCTACTGTCATATCTACCTACTGCCATATCTACTGCCATATCTACCTACTGTCGTATCTACCTACTGTCATATCTACCTACTGTCATATCTACCTACTGCCATATCTACTGCCATATCTACCTACTGTCATATCTACTTACTGTCATATCTACCTACTGTCATATCTACCTACTGTCATATCTACCTACTGTCATATCTACTAATGCCATATCTACTGCCATATCTACCTACTGTCATATCTACCTTTTGTCATATCTACCTACTGTCATATCTACCTACTGTCATATCTACTTACTGTCATATCTACCTACTGTCATATCTACCTACTGTCATATCTACCTACTGTGATATCTACTGCCATATCTACTTACTGTCATATCTACCTACTGTCATATCTACCTACTGTCATATCTACCTACTGCCATATCTACTGCCATATCTACCTACTGTCATATCTACCTAGTGCCATATCTACCTACTGTCATATCTACCTACTGTCATATCTATCTACTGTCATATCTACCTACTGTATCTACCTACTGCCATATCTACCTACTGTCATATCTACCTACTGCCATATCTACCTACTGTCATATCTACCTACTGTCATATCTACCTACTGTATCTACCTACTGTCATATCTACCTACTGTAATAAAATAGTTCTGTAAAACTTATCCGGAATCGTTATTGGATTGCACACAGACAACATATTCATGCACACAGGCTAATACACAATTGTGATATGGACAAGTGGGCAAAGATCAACACATTAGATTAAATATACTAACACAAAAACACAAACACACACTGAGAAATAAACACAAATTTACTTAACGATGCACGCCTTAAACCAAGCTGTCTAATTGGTCTACGTAGAGATCGAGAGAGAGAAGAGAGAGAGATAGATAGATAGATAGATAGAGTGAGAGAGAGAGAGAGAGAGAGAGAGAGAGAGAGACTGTAGAAATGAAATGTTTCACCAGACTAGCACACACGACTAATGGGTCATACTCTGGTCATCTGTCAGTGTACACTTTATGTTGACCAGGATGGACTAGGAAGGGATTATTTGGAGATACTTTTTGGTCCGATTATCTAACCTTTTTTTCTTCATCATGTCTTTGCCACCCCCCCCTCTCTCTCTCTCTCTTTCTCTCTTTCCTGCACTTATGCTCGTCATCCTTTCCTCAGGCAATACTCTTTTGTTTCTTTCATTCTGCAATCGTTCCTCTCCTTCCTTCTCTCTATCCCTCCCGTCCTCTCTGAACCCTCTGAACGTGCCACCATTTGTTATGGTCTGAAGTTTTCTCATCCAGCGAATAAATTACTTCCACAGTCTTGATCGTTGGTGTTACCCTCCCCGCCCCCACCACCACCACCCCGGCACCCCATCCATCTCCTCGTCGTCAAGACAGGTCAATACAATAGTGGGCTAACATATTCAAATATTATTTCCCTTTATTCTCTTTAAAAGAACAAGTTTATATTTTAGAATATAGACTGGATAGAAACAAAGAACATTTCAGAATATAGACTGGATAGAAACAAAGAACATTTTAGAATATAGACTGGATAGAAACAAAGAACATTTCAGAATATAGACTGGATAGAAACAAAGAACATTTCAGAATATAGACTGGATAGAAACAAAGAACATTTTAGAATATAGACTGGATAGAAACAAAGAACATTTCAGAATATAGACTGGATAGAAACAAAGAACATTTCAGAATATAGACTGGATAGAAACAAAGAACATTTTAGAATATAGACTGGATATAAACAAAGAACATTTTAGAATATAGACTGGATAGAAACAAAGAATATTTTAGAATATAGACTGGATAGAAACAAAGAATATTGTAGAATATAGATTGTATAGAAACAAAGAATATTGTAGAATATAGATTGTATAGAAACAAGGGATATTTTAGAATATAGACTGGATAGAAACAAAGAATATTTTAGAATATAGACTGGATAGAAACAAAAAATATTTAAGAATATAGACTTGATAGAAACAAAGAACATTTTAGAATATAGACTGGATAGAAACAAAGAATATTTTAGAATATAGACTTGATAGAAACAAAGAACATTTTAGAATATAGACTGGATAGAAACAAAGAATATTTAAGAATATAGACTTGATAGAAACAAAGAACATTTTAGAATATAGACTGGATAGAAACAAAGAATATTTTAGAATATAGACTGGATAGAAACAAAGAACATTTCAGAATATAGACTGGATAGAAACAAAGAACATTTCAGAATATAGACTGGATATAAACAAAGAACATTTTAGAATATAGACTGGATAGAAACAAAGAATATTTTAGAATATAGACTGGATAGAAACAAAGAATATTGTAGAATATAGATTGTATAGAAACAAGGGATATTTTAGAATATAGACTGGATAGAAACAAAGAATATTTTAGAATATAGACTGGATAGAAACAAAGAATATTGTAGAATATAGATTGTATAGAAACAAGGGATATTTTAGAATATAGACTGGATAGAAACAAAGAATATTTTAGAATATAGACTGGATAGAAACAAAGAATATTTTAGAATATAGACTTGATAGAAACAAAGAACATTTTAGAATATAGACTGGATAGAAACAAAGAATATTTAAGAATATAGACTTGATAGAAACAAAGAACATTTTAGAATATAGACTGGATAGAAACAAAGAACATTTTAGAATATAGACTGGATAGAAATTGTGTTATTGACTTATTTTTATTTAATCTACACTTCTATTTACTTTGTTCTACACATTCTATTTACCCTGTGACATGCATCTGTTTACACATTGTGTTAAGTTATATACAGATGTGAATATACCAATCAACATTGCATCATTTAAAGAACATGACGAAAAGACCCAAAATATGCAGTGTCCATCTCGTTGACAAATAATGTTACTGAACATATGAATGATTCCTACAAATTGTGAAAGACTCACTTATTTACAAATGTATCGTCATTGCATTTTCAACCCTCCCCCCCCCCCCCACCCCCAAATCCCTCAATACATCAAGAACATTATGAGATAACAAGCCATGACAGGAAAGTAAATATGTAACAAGATTTACAAAAAAATCTTCAACGTTCATCTAATTATAGCTCATGACAACGACAGACTGATTCTTGGGAGTGTAGAGATAAACTCTATCAATGGATCTATTCCACACATTGACGATGAGATGTGGCTATGGATCTATGCCACACCATGACGATGAGATGTTGCAATGGATCTATCCCACACCATGACGATGAGATGTTGCTATGGATCTATGCCACACCATGACGATGAGATGTTGCAATGGATCTATCCCACACCATGACGATGAGATGTTGCTATGGATCTATCCCACACATTGACGATGAGATGTTGCAATCGATCTATCCCACACCATGACTATGAGATGTTGCTATGGATCTATCCCACACATTGACGATGAGATGTTGCAATGGATCTATCTCACACCATGACGATGAGATGTTGTTATGGATCTATTCCACACATTGACGATGAGATGTTGCAATCAGAATTAGATTTGGCTTTACTTCATCAACCAGCGAATTTTGTGCATTGCATCAGAAGTTGTCGTTTTTGTTTTTTTAGTTTTAAATATACTTTTAATGAAGCGTCAATTTGCTCAATTTAATTTAATAGTCCAAACTTGTACTGTTATCAGGAATACCAGATACGTTACCAGTTATCAAACATATCTAGGTCACGTGATGAACGGCTTCAACTTTAGTAAAGGGCACACACAACTGTACTTTGATGATTGGATTATAGATTTTAACTTTAATGAACACCATTTTTACACACACTAGAGCAGAAGTAGAATACAAAGCGTAAACTAGTTTCCAATTAGGTAATTTGACGCCCGTTACGATGTATGACCAACACGATCTATGACCGACACGATCTATGACCGATACGACCTATGACCGACACGACCTATGACCGACACGATCTATGACCGACGCGAACTATGACCGACACGATCTATGACCGACGTGATTTATGACAGACACGATCTTTGACCGACACGATCTATGACCGACGCGATCCATGATCGACTAGTACCGAATCTATTGGAGTATCGAGTCAAATCTTTTGTAACGATTCTTTATTAGTAAAGTATCGTTACATAAAGTATTATTGTGAATATGATAATGAGAAATAGAAAGTAGAAAGTATCGATTGTTAAATGAAGTTTACAAAAATGAAGATGCTGAGTTGCATCATTAATTATAGATAAAGATGTTTTACAACATCCATGTCAATACGTATCGTTTAGTTGGTCGTTCTGTGCACACTCCCACACCTACAGACACACCTGGCCACACCTGACCTACTTGCATACCGGACAACATGTGATCAATACATACATCGACACATATACTGGACAACATGTGAACCACACTTATACCTACAGACAAACTGGACAATATGTGAACAACACTTATACCTACAGACATACTGGACAACATGTAAGCTACAGTTATACCTACAAACAAACTTGACAATATGTGAACCATACTTATACCTGCAGACATACTGGACAACATGTGAACCACACTTAAACCTACAGACATACTGGAAAATATGTGAAGCACACTTATACCTATAGACACTTATACCTATAGACAAACTGGACAACATGTGATCAACACATACATCGACACATATACTGGACAACATATGAACCACACTTATACCTACAGACATACTGGACAACATGTGAACCACACTTATACCTACAGACAAACTGGACAACATGTGAACCACACTTATACCTACAGGCATACTGGACAACATGTAAGCTACAGTTATACCTACAGACAAACTGGACAACATGTGAACCACACTTATACCTACAGACATACTGGACAACATGTAAGCTACAGTTATACCTACAGACAAACTGGACATCATGTGAACCACACTTATACCTACAGACAAACTGGACAACATGTGATCAACACATACATCGACACATATACTGGACATCATGTGAACCACACTTATACCTACAGACATACTGGAAAATATGTGAGCCACACTTATACCTACAGACAAACTGGACAACATGTGAACCACACTTATACCTACAGACAAACTGGACAACATGTGAACCACACTTATACCTACAGACAAACTGGACACCATGTGAATCACACTTATACCTACAGACAAACTGGACAACATGTGAACCACACTTATACCAACAAACATACTGGAAAATATGTGAGCCACACCCACACAGCCACACCCACATAGCAACAAATATTGGAACACCGTCTACAGTGGATCAATGGTAACTTGATTTGTTTCGATACTCTGGGTATCATATTTGATCTATCGATTACTTTCTGTGTACAAACGTGCAGTGAATTGTGTAAACACAGGTTGTTAGATATCTAATGCCAGGCTCACAATATCATGTGCGGAATAAATACCAACAACAATATTATCTCCTTTTTTTATCAGCAAGTGCAGTAACAATTTAAAAAAAAATAAACAAACAATATTTACTCCCTTTTTATCAGCAAGTGCAGTAACAATTTGAAAAAAAAACAACAACAATATTAACTCCCTTTTTATCAGCAAATGCAGTAACAATTTGAAAAAAAACAACAAACAAACAATATTATCTCCTCTTGTATCAAAAAGTGCAGTAAAAAAATATCTCCCTTTTTTATCAGCAAGTGCAGTGACAATTAGAGAAAAAAGTCAGCTTTTTTGTAGTTCGGGTGATTATTTTAGCTTGTTGACAACAGCAGTCTCGAAATTGTGCCAAAGCCCCCGTGGTGTCGATTAGACTACGGCACCACAGTACCAGTGACGAGAAACAGGCCACGGTTCCAAAAAAAAAAACAACACGTAGAGGCAATTTAGATTACACCGCTACCCGAGGAGTTGATTGGTGTGCAAATCACCAACATCATAATCTACAACAGTGAATGAACTTTGACCATGTCCTGTAAATATGTACAACCAAAAGTTCACCAAGCATCAAAATGGACGACGACAGGCAGATACATAAATGTACAGCGGCAAATATCTGGGGCTCTACACGGAATGATAGTCAACTTTTCTTTTTTTTTCCTTTTTTAAAAATTTGAAACCAATGAGCTCTATAGAATATGTCAGAGTGACCCCCCACCTTATCGAATTTTTCCAGTTGAAAGAAAGAAACTAATTTAAATATAGGTCTTGTGTCTTCGTGTTGCCCAGGGCTACACATTAAGAGACAAACTGGAATTACTTGTATTAGTAGAGACACGGCTATGATACATGAAATATACTTATTGAATGAAACATATAAATATACTAGCAGTTATACCCGGCGTTGCTCGGGAAATGGAAAAAAAAGCAGTTATTTCAACATATCTTTATAAATTAGGAACAAGGATTTACTTAAAATTTTTGTCTTAAAATGTGCCCATATTTACTCTTTATTCAGTTCTACGGAAGTTGCACTGCCTCAGTTATAAAATCATTCTGGGCTTTTTAAAACAAAAACTTATTTCTAATTCACGTAATTAAACAAGCAATTAAGCCTGTTCCATTCTGGACACAGGACGTTTTAGCGCATTTTCGTGTTATGTATCAGTACGTTTGTTAGCTTTCAGTAAATATTTGTAAATTTTGGAAATGTTTATAAATTCAATTGTGTAATGCATATATCTGTAAAAAAAAAAAAAAATTATAAAGACGTTTCTTTATATTTGAAAAAAATTATTGTCTCTTAAATCTAACTACAAGTGGTTTGTGGTTACTGAAATAGGACTCATAATTGAAAACATTCGAAATTATAGTCATTTAATCGTCCGAAAACTCCGTCAATTGTTGCATAGCTCTGATACTTTCAATTAAACTCAGAACACAAGCTTACTATTTCATTTGATGAGTTTCTTAATAAATCTTGGTGAAACTACGTGCTGCAGTATTTCGCACCAAATGAATGGGTTATTGAACGTACAAGGTGTATATATAATATATAAGCCCCTTAGGAGCCCTGAATCCCGGCCCTCAAAGGTCATATCGCGAAATGAACTTTTGATGTACACATGGCAGGCCAAGACCTACAAAATGATATATACATCATGGGTCTAGGACTTATGGTTGTTGAGATCTAGGGTGATGACAGACAGACAGACAGACAAAACGGGGACAATAGAGCAATTTTTTTCGAAAATGCTCTAAAAAAAAGTTTAGCATTATAGTTGATAATTAAAGACATAATGCAGTTCAAAGTAATTGAATAGTCGCCTGTTTATGAAACGGAAGTAAGAAAACGAAAATTCCGTTTCTCAAAATATTTCTCTGCACTCTATGGAATTCTTTCAGTAATAAAAGAAACATTCCGTAAACTGTTGCGCTCTGTCTCGCAAAGTGAATCCTCTACACTATAATAAGTCTATTCAGTACTACAGATGTTGTTGTCTCCCTGTAACTAACTCTCTTCTAGGAACTTATTTTCGACATTTTCTGAAGTGGAGCCAAGAATTTGGTGCAGACGTATCTCTGATGTTCCGCTCCGGGGTTGAAATTAGTTTCCTTTTATTAATGGCGAGTACTTATCTCTTTACGCCGCCGTGTGGCCCATCAAGAAAACTGTAAAGCATTCTATTAGGTGACCTATTTAAGATTCGATCCCTAGATCCTAACTGACTTTTTGCCTTCGCTAAATCACGAATACGGAAACATCTAAGTAAAGAACTGCCCGTCTCACTCGCGACTTTGCTTCGTTTAAAGATCAAAGTGATTTTAATAACCTTGTAATATATTGCACAAACACACACACACATACACACACACATATACACACTAACACATATACACAGGCGCGCGCACACACACACACACTAACACACACACACGCGCACACGCGCGCGCACACACACACACACACATATACATACACACTAGCACGCGCGCACATGCATCATTGTATAAAATATTCGGCGGAAATTACTAATGGACTTTTATTCGGTTTGAGTTATATATATATATTTATATGGTGTGGGTGTTTGTGTGTGTGTGTGTGTGTGTGTGTGTGTGTGTGTGTAACAGATTTATTGACATTTCAAAGACGTGTACAGATTTGTACTTCAAAGGGTTTACTCAAGCTATCTGTATGGTGATGAGGACTGTGTAAGTAGAACTAGTTATTATTTCTGTCTCTGTAAAGAAAAGATGTTTTTTCTCTTGTGATCCTACATACAGCTAATGGGGGGGGGGGGAGCGAGGGGGAGCGGTATTTGAAGAGCCAGTGTAGCCGAGTGTTGAAGGGCTTTTGAGACAACAGATAAAGGTTGATGATATAACAGGCTGAGATTCAAACCCATAACCTATAGCCTGCTTATCTAGATCTAAACCCAGACGAAACTAAGCTGCCCAGCTAGAATAATTTTTAAACCCACGACTGTACAAAAATATTTAGGGCTGGTGCCCTACATACAGGACATATGTTTGTACAGATCACCAGTTTGTACAGATCACCAGTTTGTACAGATCACCAGTTTTTACATATCACCAGTTTGTACATAACACCAGTTTTTACAGATCATCAGTTTGTACAGATCACCAGTTTTTACACATCGCCAGTTTGTACATATCGCCAGTTTGTACATATCACCAGTTTGTACATATCACCAGTTTTTACAGATCACCAGTTTTTACATATCGCCAGTTTGTACATATCGCCAGTTTGTACAGATCACCAGTTTTTACATATCACCAGTTTTTACATATCACCAGTTTGTACATTTCACCAGTTTTTACAGATCACCAGTTTTTACAGATCACCAGTTTTTACAGATCACCAGTTTGTACATTTCACCAGTTTGTACATATCACCAGTTTGTACATATTACTAGCTAGTAGGCCTACATATCACCAGTTTGTACATATCACCAGTTTTTACAGATCACCAGTTTTTACATATCACCAGTTTTTACATATCACCAGTTTGTACATTTCACCAGTTTTTACAGATCACCAGTTTTTACAGATCACCAGTTTTTACAGATCACCAGTTTGTACATTTCACCAGTTTGTACATATCACCAGTTTGTACATATTACTAGCTAGTAGGCCTACATATCACCAGTTTGTACATATCACCAGTTTATACAGTTCACCAGTCAGTACAGATCACCAGTTTATACAGATAGTACCGACTTGGTTATGATATATTTGGAGTACTGAGATCAGTAGTGACGGCCATTGAAAGGAGTAAGGGGGGGGGGGCATGTAGATTTCGGCAGCAGGTGTAACAGGCTTTGATCCAAAAAAAAAACCCTGGTAGATCTGACAACAAGAGCCGTAGCTAGCTATGGTGGCGCCCTGGTGAATCTGACATCAAGAGCCGTAGCTAGCTATGGTGGCGCCCTGGTAGATCTGATAACAAGAGCCGTAGCTAGCTATGGTGGCGCCCTGGTAGATCTGACAACAAGAGCCGTAGCTAGCTATGGTGGCGCCCTGGTAGATCTGACAACAAGAGCCGTAGCTAGCTATGGTGGCGCCCTGGTAGATCTGATATCAAGAGCCGTAGCTAGCTATGGTGGCGCCCTGGTAGATCTGACAACAAGAGCCGTAGCTAGCTATGGTGGCGCCCTGGTAGATCTGACAACAAGAGCCGTAGCTAGCTATGGTGGCGCCCTGGTAGATCTGACATCAAGAGCCGTAGCTAGCTGTGGTGGCGCCCTGGTAGATCTGACAACAAGAGCCGTAGCTAACTATGGTGGCGCCCTGGTAGATCTGACAACAAGAGCCGTAGCTAGCTATGGTGGCGCCCTGGTAGATCTGACAACAAGAGCCGTAGCTAGCTGTTGGCGGCGCCCTGGTAGATCTGACATCAGAGCCAACGCTAGCTAGCTGTGGTGGCGCCCTGGTAGATCTGACAACAAGAGCCGTAGCTAACTATGGTGGCGCCCTGGTAGATCTGACAACAAGAGCCGTAGCTAGCTATGGTGGCGCCCTGGTAGATCTGACAACAAGAGCCGTAGCTAGCTATGGTGGCGCCCTGGGCGAGTTACATTTTCGGCGCCCTCCTCCCCATCTGAAAGTACAAACATCATTTAACAGCGTTCTTTCAGCGCCACTTCATAGTTCGACGCCCTGTCCGGTCGCATAACCCGCTGTACCCTTTCTTCGCCACTGCTGAAAACCTCTCAGCCTAGCGCCACTACCATAAGTACACCTTACTGAAACCTGAAAACCTCTCAGCCTAGCGCCACTACCATAAGTACATCTTACTGAAACCTGAAAACCTTTCAGCCTAGCGCCACTACCATAAGTACATCTTACTGAAACCTGAAACCCTCTCAGCCTAGCGCCACTACCATAAGTACACCTTACTGAAACCTGAAAACCTCTCAGCCTAGCGCCACTACCATAAGTACATCTTACTGAAACCTGAAAACCTTTCAGCCTAGCGCCACTACCATAAGTACATCTTACTGAAACCTGAAACCCTCTCAGCCTAGCGCCACTACCATAAGTACATCTTACTGAAACCTGAAAACCTCTCAGCCTAGCGCCACTACCATAAGTACATCTTACTGAAACCTGAAAACCTTTCAGCCTAGCGCCACTACCATAAGTACATCTA
>JAGDYQ010000025.1:1120627-1147329 GCA_021962125.1 Bulinus truncatus | reverse complement strand
TATATATATAAGTTTCTAAACACAAGAAAAAAAAAAAAATTTGCAGGTTACTTTGTTGTACACACACATACGCATACCTTCACAACACACACACACACACACACACATACACACTTGGCACATGGGATTGGGATTCCAATTTAAAAAAGAATATCTTGGGGAAAATGTTGACGATTCATTTCTTGCTAAGTGTTTTTGGGAAGTGAGTGAAAGAAATCTGTTCTCTGGTTGCACACACATCGCCCCTGGGCTTAATATTGTCTCAAATATCTCCAATGCCTACCAGCCTCTCCGTGTGAATAGCAATAATGGCTTTACCTTAATCTTCAGATTTTCTCCCTAACTTTTCTTTCGAAATCTCTTCTTCGTCGTAAATGAGCTTTTGTGATACAATTTTTTCTTTGTGTTTTGTTTTTCTTTCCTCATTTTCTGTCAAACCGATCCATTTTCTAGTTTTTCATTTTCATTTAATTTTGTTTTATTTCGTTTTTTTTGTTTTTAATTCATTACATCAATTAAGAAGAGAATAATCCATAATAACCTGCCACTCGACATCTTGAAATAAAACGGTTTGGTCTCGATTACTTTCGACGTTCTCCGCCTATTTTAAATTTCATACCCGTTGCCATGGTTTTCATTTCCGGTCTCTATTCTGACACGGCTTATGAAAAAAGTCTCTTTTTTTTCCTTTCTATTTTGTTTCCTGGTCCATCCAGGTATGGACGATTGGAGCTTGTTGTTTACGTTTGTTTCTAGACCACTAGATTCTGGTACAGTACAATAGTTTCTAGACCACTAGATTCTGGTACAGTACAATAGTTTCTAGATACTAGATTCTGGTACAGTACAATAGTTTCTAGGCCACTAGATTCTGGTACAGTACAATAGGTAACAAAACATGGGCGGAGACAGAGAGAGAGAGAGAGAGAGAGAGAGAGAGAGAGAGAAAGAGAAACTATGGAAAAGTTAACAAATAAACAAACGAATGAGATTATTAAACAAACAAGAATATAATATATCACATCTTATATTTTTCATAACTTACTCATAACATAATTATATTTAGGTATTCAATCGTGTCCAATGGCCGGTGATGCCGATCTGCATGTTACACGGTATGGGTTCGAGTCCCAGTGAAGACAGTTATCAATGACCACTATGTTACCCCATCAATTACTGCGCATCTCTTACAATATTGGGGGTTTTGATAGGAGCAATGCAAAACATCCCTAGCTGTATTTTAGAGTTCCAAAGCGGAAACAAACAATATAGGAAGTCGCCGTGATGGTTTTATTTTGTTTTCTACAGTTGAAACATTTTTTTTAAATATTTATTTGTCTGTTGTAGCGAGAAGGTAAAAATAAATTAAACTGACATACCACTAGATGGCAATATTGACGTCCAGTTGAAAAAGACGTCTAGGTACTGTTTTAATATAATAAAGCATTCGTTTTTTTAATAACATCAATAAATGACAACTCTTAGACTTCATTAACCTACGTATGATACAGCTCTCGGGGATTATTATCGAAGGTAGCAACAATGGTTACCTAAGGTAGCAACAATTATTACCTAAGGTAGTAACAATTATTACCTAGGGGTAGCATCAATTATTACCTAGGGTAGCATCAATTATTATCTAGGGTAGCATCAATTATTACCTAAAATAGCAACAATTATTATCTAAGGTAGCAACAATGGTTACCTAAGGTAAGCGCAACTTATTATTACCTAAAATAGCAACAATTATTACCTAAGGGTAGCATCAATAATTACCTAGAGGTAGCAACAATGATTACCTAAAATAGCAACAATTATTACCTAAGGTAGGAACAATTATTACCTAGGGCAGCAACAATTATTTCTTGCTCAACTATAGATTAAAAATAGGGCATGCGGCTGTGTTATTTGAGCATTATGATTGCTATACACACAAATTGTGTTTTTGTTGATTGCTATGTACACACAAATTGTGTTTTGTTGATTGCTATACACACAAATTGTGTTTTGTTGATTTGCTAATAATACACACAAATTATCATTTGTTGATTGTACTATGTACACACAAATTGTGTTTTGTTGATTGCTATGTACACAAAAATTGTGTTTTGTTGATCTAAATGTGTCAAAAATGTTACGAATTCTAAAAGTAATACATTCGTTACTTCAAGAAGGGCCGTCACCGAGACGGAAATCACTTTTAACTGTTGAGTTAACCTATATCTGACCCAAACCTGTAGGCTTCATTGGTTGCTCATTCAACAGTTTAAAAGTACATTCTAAAGAAGGATTAATCCCATGAACAATATCTATACGTGGTTGTCTCTCGAATGATATGTCAGAATATTTATTGACAGGTCAGTGATAATCAGACATGGCGAGAAATTGAAATCACTAGGTGAATAAATAGGAATATCACCAATGGAATATCAGTAGCGTTATGAAAGTTGAAAAATTGAGACTGATCATTAGAATCAGAATATTAATATGCTCATCAAATGATTACAATTTTTACCACTCATATTAGATCATAGATTAATCAACATGTACACCAAAACAATCAGCATCCACATGATTACAATCATCATTCGCATGATTACAATCATCATCCACATGATTACAAGCATCAATTCGCAAGATTATATTCATCATCCACATGATTACAATCATCATTCGCATGATTACAATCAGCATTCACATGATTACAATCAGCATTCACATGATTACAATCATCATCCACATGATTAAAATTATCATCCACATGATTACAATCGCCCCCCCCCCCCCCCCCCCCCCCCCCCCCCCCCCCCCCCCCCCCCCCCCCCCCCCCCCCCCCCCCCCCCCCCCCCCCCCCCCCCCCCCCCCCCCCCCCCCCCCCCCCCCCCCCCCCCCCCCCCCCCCCCCCCCCCCCCCCCCCCCCCCCCCCCCCCCCCCCCCCCCCCCCCCCCCCCCCCCCCCCCCCCCCCCCCCCCCCCCCCCCCCCCCCCCCCCCCCCCCCCCCCCCCCCCCCCCCCCCCGCATTCACATGATTACAATCAACATCCACATGATTACAATCAACATCCACATGATTACAATCATCATCCACATAATTACAATCAACATTCACTTGGTCCCGATTAAAATCAACATTCACATGATTACAATCAACATCCACATGATTACAATCAACATTCACATGATTACGTCAACTTTCACACTGGAGCAACTTGAATTACAAATTGTCATATCAAATTTACATAATACAGACTGCCAACATCTACATCAAACTTTCGCTATAGGTATCAGACTCAAATATGATCCCCTCTCATGGTACGACATTCTTCTAAAACAAAAGACAAGACTCTATTGATATCATTGCCCGTTTTATTTATTTATTTATTGTACTTATACCGCTGCTCTCCACCCAACCCGTAGGACTTGACTGCCCCCCCGTGTACCATGGGTGGGTCGCCACATCTACGACTGGCGGCTGCCACCAAGTTCGACACCGTAGAGCGAGTGGAGGCGAGGTGAGCGAAGTCTGGTCCAACGGCCGACGGCAATGATGCAGGCAAGGACTCATCAAGAGGCACCATGGAAGCTCTCCGCTGCCTGCCTCCCCCCCCTTTTTTCCCCTTTTCTACCGTTTGTGTTTTTTTTCCTGATGTTGTTTGCTAATCGCTCACAGGCATCTTAGTATGTTCAAAACTCAGACCGAGTATTGCAGGGAAATAATTGTGTTCACTTGAAGAAATTACTTAGTGCAATTTTGTTGTCTGTTTGACAAGATTTACTTGTTGATCAAAGTGATGAGGCAACTGTTCATTTCTTTAAATCTTACTGATGGGTGTTATGTGTTTCTTAACATTTCAACTATGTGGATACTTATTAAAAAAATGTGAATGAAAAAAATCATTTTAATGTGACTGATGCACTAAAGGAAGAAAGTAGGTAATTGATATAATGTTTGATATAATGTTTGATAATATGTTTCCTATAATTATTGTGTGAGAAACTGTTGGACACTATCTCAACACAGTAGTCAAAAGCACAATTTCGGCTCATTCTAATTTGTCATAGAAAAATTGTTCATTGTTGCTTATTACATTTTCGTTTTAATATAAATAAGGGCATCTCCAATGGATGTATAAGTACTCTCCCTGATTTTTTTTAAAAGGGAAATTAAAAGTGAAATAAAATTTAAGTAAAGAATATACTTTTATATAGAAATAATATTTTGTATAGTATATGAAGTTATATTTCTGTTTGGGATATTATCATCTATTTTGTTTTGAAATCACGAGTTTTATTTTAAAAAGACAAATATTCTTTAACAGTATTTAAACTAACTAAGACCATTGTGTACTTTCAGCACTAAGTTACATACATTCACGATAATGCATTCCCTGATATTTACAAATGACTCTCAATAATAATAAAAGGCTTATTTATTTCGGAGAGTATCCGCAGAATATTTGGCAAGATATTTTGTGATCTCTCCTTCCTGGTCTGAGAGACATACCATGATCCACGGGAGATGGATCATAGGGGTTCTCTCTAGTCAGGAAAAAAACCATTGCGAGGGGTGGTGGTACTGTGGTCAATGAGGACTATCCGAGACCGCGATATTCACAGCTGACGGAGGTGACGGATGTGGTCGGCACACACCCTTCCTCTCGTCCCCACTCCAAGCACACCTGCGCAGCCTGCCTGTTTCCAGGCTGAAATTACAGGCACACTACACCCTCCCCTCTGTCCGATTGGCAGGAAAAAACCCCCGTTCCTTGCCATTCTGGCCGATCGGCAGTACACACACCCTACTGGTCTGGCAAGGATTAAAACCCATCTTTCTGCCGTCCCTGCAGATGATAGCGGGTACACTCACCCCCGCCGCTCTGGAAGGCATGGCAGACGTGCATCAGCGCCGCCAACAGTGCTGGTGTGGTAGGCACACTACACCCTACCATGCTGGCAATGGCGGCGTTAAAAAAAAAAAAAGAAAGGAAGCTGATTCTTCTTACTATCCATATTGAGGTCTCCCTCTTCTTTAATAGTTTGAAAAGAAAACACGGAATACGGTGAACGATGTAGTAATTATGTGTTCTCGTTCAGTGAACTCAAAATAATAAATTGCCAAATTTCACGAGATAGTAATGGTGTTAATGTCGTTAATTGCCAATAAGTCTGATGCCCGATTTAACTCCTTCAGCATTTCACTAACATTATTAACACAGTGAGTACTGTTCGCCACTCATTACATGTACAATTGTAGAATGACAAACAAACATTATCTGACACAGATATGTACGTAGGATGATAAAACTTTAGATTGACAGACATGCAGAATGACAGACACAAACAATACGCAAATACATGGATTCTAAGATTGATAGATAATAGATAGATAGATAGATAGATAGATGGATAGATAGATAGATAGATAATAGATAGATAGATAGATAGAATGATAGATAGATAGATAGATAGATAGATAGATAGATAGATAGATAGATAGACAGATAGATAGATAGATAGATAGATAGATAGATAGATAGATAGATAACCTTCACTTATTTTTTTCTCCCTTTATTTTTCCACACAACATAAATAGGTGCCAAAATTTGCTAAATATAAAAGTAAAAATCGTTTAGAAAATAGATTGCTGGTATTTTCAATATTTTGACTAGGAAGCATCAATTCTGGCTGGAAGGTTTCCGTGAAAACAACGTTACGGGGGGGGAGGGGTGGGTGTGTTGTGTGTGTGTGTGTGTGGGGGGTGCTTTCAAAAATAAATAAAGCGGAGGATGTCAGTCAGCTGATCTGGAAACGTTATGACACGAACTGTTGGAAGTGAACTCTCGGCTGGACACCGCGAACTGACGAGCTGCTCCAGACGATGCTTTCCCGCCGAGCTAATCTGTCAGCATCTGTCATTTGAAAATAATCAATTGCTTTAAGCCACCACCACCACCAACCCCCTCCCCACCACCCCTCCCCCCAGGCCGATTCTCCCCCCCACCCTCACCCCTTTCAAAGCTACGTGCCACCACCCCATGTACAACAAATTGTAATTGTCGCAGTTCATCAGGTAGGACTGGGGAGAGATGTGTGTGTGTGGGGGGGGTTTACATGATATAAATCGGTCAGGTTAGCCAACTCACGAGGTAGATTCCTGCGACTATATAAATATATTTATATATTTAAGGAACGGAGAGTATGACGAGGTTCAGTTGATACGGTACAAAAGCTGAATCAGTGAAAGCTACATTTAACTCAACTTTCATTTTTCCCAACATTGTGCCAGTGAATGAGTAAATTTTCTGATAAAATCAAAAGTTCAGTGTTGAATGATGTATTCTTTTGTTTTTATTAGTCAAATACACGAGGAGTTTGAATCGAATAGCTGTCAAATGTCAACAGTTCTGCGTCATATACCTTTCTTAGTTTTATCATCGTTATTTCTATTTTGGATGTTTCTGTCATTACATTTAGAGTTGTGACGTCAACACGGTTCTGTTATATTGGTTTTGATGTATGACGGTGGTAGATTGTATAAGGTACTGTATTTTTCCAACTGGACTCAAGTCATTAGAGTTTCACAACAACCAGTTTATTACCACTAGAATATACTAATATTGACTAGACTAACGTAAATAAAAGTTACACTACCACTGGACTAACGGCTTTTATATAGGGGGGTTGACCAATTAGTCAATATGGTAACACCATCTGGGGGATTACTATCCGCTGCCATAAGGTATGTCTGTCCTACAGCTTGGTAATCATCTTGTACCAATCGTCTAAGTCAATTGTGGATATTTACAGTTTTAAAGCATTGGTCAAATGTAACGTCAATCATTCATTTTTATTTTATCTGGGCTAAATATTGATGGTCACACTAGTCACAAAATGTTGTCAAACGTTTATGACGTAAATGTTGTCAAAAGTTCATGTCATAAATGTTGTCATAAGTTTATGTCGTAAATATTGTCAAAAGTGTATGTCGTAAATATTGTCAAAAGTGTATGTCGTAAATATTGTCAAAAGTGTATGTCGTAAATATTGTCAAAAGTGTATGTCGTAAATATTGTCAAAAGTGTATGTCGTAAATGTTGTCAAAAGTTTATGTCGTAAATGTTTTTCCTGTTTGTGAGTCGATTGAATAGCTTCTGTAAAGAAAATGCACAATGAATTACTGTCGTTTTGTTTTTATAACTTGTATATATTTGCATGATGATGTTTTGTAAAAGAATAGTCCAATAACTTACAAACAGATTGTCATATGAAAGCCGTTTGAATTCGTAGCTGTAAAAATGTAAAATGTCCAATTAAATGCACGCTACGAGTATCATGAGCAGGACTACAAGCTGCACAGAGACACGATGGAATGGGTTTACTATGCACGTTTACAAATTCATTGTGCTAGTAATTACGTAAAAAAACAAAAATGTGTGTTCAATGTCTGTGTTCAGTGTCTGTGTTCAAATTGTGCGTTTAGATCTGTGTTCAGTTTCTGTGTTCTAATCAAGTGTTTACTCTCTTCATCTGTAATTTATTCCCATTCAGTAACAAATGTTCTTCAAATCTACAAATCGTTCATGTCCATTGGTCCTCCTTTATTCAAATCTACAAACCGTTCATGTCCATTGGTCCTCCTTTATTCACGTTTCGTATTGCACGGAAATAAATTAAAATTTCACTTTTTTTTTTTTGCTTTATAATATAAATGAAAAATAAACAAATGGAAAATTTAAAAAAAAAGCTCAGGAGATGCATCTTTATCTCTCGAAGATTATGTTTAGGACGTCATCACACACACACACACACACACACATACTCACACACACACACACATACACACACACACATACATATCTGTTAACATTCTTCTGAGTTGTTTTTTTTCTCCCCGTCTTATTCCTGCTGTTTTTGTTCCCTCCAATGTCTATCTCGTAATATTTTAAATGAAATATTGTCTTGTTGCTTGTATTGTCCGCTGTTGATTGATTTCGTTGTATTTATGTTCATAATTTTCTCCTACGTTATTTATTTTACTTCTTTGTTTTGTGGTTCTTGAAACCGAAGAAGTATAATAAAATGTTTGCTCAGCTCCTTGGAGCGAGATCTTTGAAGCGGATTTAAAAATACAATTTATTAGGAAGGAAGTACTGACCGCCCTTCATGTATATTAATTCCATTCTCCAATTTTTTTTGTCAAACTGTATCCGTAAAGAATGTAATGAAAATAGCGGTACAAATCTATTCTTTATATACAGTTAATCTTAAGTTCTCTGCAGTCCTATTTGTAACCATTGTAATTTTTTGAAAAGTAAACACAACACTTGAGAGAACGCATTTGAACACAAACAAAATCATAAAAACAGGGTTATCGACGACATGCGGATGTATTGACATTCGATTATGTATTATTGAACACTAATATTAGGTTGTTTTTTTTATTTTGGTATATTAGATTTATTGTTCAAATATCGAATGGTTTCAGTAAGATGTACCCATGGTAGTGGCGCTAGGCTGAAAGGTTTTCAGCAGTGGCGAAGAAAGGCTACAGCGGGTTATGCGACCGGACAGGGCGTCGAACTATGAAGGGGCGCTGAAAGAACGCTGTTAAATGTTGTTTGTACTTTCAGATGGGGAGGAGGGCGCCGAAAATGTAACTCGCCAAGGGCGCCACCACAGCTAGCTACGGCTCTTGTTGTCGGATCTACCAGGGCGCCACCATAGCTAGCTTCGGCTCTTGTTGTCAGATCTACCAGGGCGCCACCATAGCTAGCTACGGCTCTTGTTGTCAGATCTACCAGGGCGCCACCATGGTTAGCTACGGCTCTTGTTGTCAGATCTACCAGGGCGCCACCACAGCTAGCTACGGCTCTTGATGTCAGATCTACCAGGGCGCCACCACAGCTAGCTACGGCTCTTGGTGATCTGTACAAACTGGTGATCTTTACTTTTGGTGATCTGTACAAACTGGTGATATGTACAAACTGGTGATATGTACAAATTGGTGATATGTGCTAGCTGGTGATATGTACAAACTGGTGATATGTACAAACTGGTTATCTGTATAAACTGGTGATATGTACAAACTGGTTATCTGTACAAACTGGTGATATGTACTAGCTGGTGATATGTGCAAACTGGTGATCTGTACAAACTGGTGATATGTACAAACTGGTTATCTGTATAAACTGGTGATATGTACAAACTGGTGATATGTACTAGCTGGTGATATGTACAAACTGGTGATATGTACAAACTGGTGATATGTACTAGCTGGTGATATGTACAAACTGGTGATATGTACTAGCTGGTGATATGTACAAACTGGTGATATGTACAAACTGGTGATATGTACAAACTGGTTATCTGTACAAACTGGTGATATGTACTAGCTGGTGATATGTACAAACTGGTGATATGTACTAGCTGGTGATATGTACAAACTGGTGATATGTACTAGCTGGTGATATGTACAAACTGGTGATATGTACTAGCTGGTGATATGTACAAACTGGTGATATGTACAAACTGGTGATATGTACAAACTGGTGATATGTACTAGCTGGTGATATGTACAAACTGGTGATATGTACTAGCTGGTGATATGTACAAACTGGTGATATGTACTAGCTGGTGATATGTACAAACTGGTGATATGTACTAGCTGGTGATATGTACAAACTGGTGATATGTACTAGCTGGTGATATGTACAAACTGGTGATATGTACTAGCTGGTGATATGTACAAACTGGTGATATGTACAAACTGGTGATATGTACTAGCTGGTGATATGTACAAACTGGTGATATGTACAAACTGGTGATATGTACAAACTGGTGATATGTACAAACTGGTTATCTGTACTAGCTGGTGATATGTACAAACTGGTGATATGTACAAACTGGTGATATGTACAAACTGGTGATATGTACAAACTGGTGATATGTACTAGCTGGTGATATGTACAAACTGGTGATATGTACAAACTGGTGATATGTACTAGCTGGTGATATGTACAAACTGGCGATATGTACAAACTGGTAATATGTAAAAACTGGTGATCTGTACAAACATATGTCCTGTGTGTAGGGCAGCAGCCCTAAATATTTTTGTACAGTCGTGGGTTTAAAAATTATTCTAGCTGGCCAGCTTAGTTTCATCTGGGTTTAGATCTAGATAAGCAGGCTATAGGTTACGGGTTTGAATCTCAGCCTGTTACATCATCAACCTTTATCTGTTGTCTCAAAAGCCCTTCAACACTCGGCTACACTGGCTCTTCAAATACCGCTCCCCCTCGCTCCCCCCCCCCCCCCCATTAGCTGTATGTAGGATCACAAGAGAAAAAACATCTTTTCTTTACAGAGACAGAAATAATAACTAGTTCTACTTACACAGTCCTCATCACCATACAGATAGCTTGAGTAAACCCTTTGAAGTACAAATCTGTACACGTCTTTGAAATGTCAATAAATCTGTTACACACACACACACACACACACACAAACACCCACACCATATAAATATATATATAAGTCAAACCGAATAAAAGTCCATTAGTAATTCCGCGGAATATTTTATACAATGATGCATGTGCGCGCGTGCTAGTGTGTATGTATATATGTGTGTGTGTGTGTGCGCGCGCGCGTGTGTGTGTGTGTGTGTGTGTTAGTGTGTGTGTGTGTGCAATATATTACAAGGTTATTAAAATCACTTTGATCTTTAAAGGAAGCAAAGTCGCAAGTGAGACGGGCAGTTCTTTACTTCTGTATTCGTGATTTAGCGAAGGCGAAAAGTCAGTTAGGATCTAGGGTTCGAATCTTAAAAAGGTCACCTAATAGAATGCTTTACAGTTTTCTTGTTGGGCCACACGGCGGCGTAAAGAGATAAGTACTCGCCATTAATGAAAGGAAACTAATTTCAACCCCGGAGCGGAACATCAGAGATACGTCTGCACCAAATTCTTGGCTCCACTTCAGAAAATGTCGAAAATAAGTTCCTAGAATAGAGTTAGTTACAGGGACACAACAACATCTGTAGTACTGAATAGACTTATTATAGTGTAGAGGATTCACTTTGCGAGACAGAGCGTAACAGTTTACGGAATGTTTCTTTTATTACTGAAAGAATTCCATAGAGTGCAGAGAAATATTTTGAGAAACGGAATTTTCGTTTTCTTACTTCCGTTTCATAAACAGGCGACTATTATTTACTGTGAAGTGCATTATGTCTTTAATTATCAACTAGAATGCAAACTTTTTTTTTTAATTACGTGAATTAGAAATAAGTTTTTGTTTTAAAAAGCCCAGAATGATTTTATAACTGAGGCAGTGCAACTTCCGTAGAACTGTATAAAGAGTAAATATGGGCACATTTTAAGACAAAAATTTTAACTAAAGCCTTGTTCCTAATTTATAAAGATATGTTGAAATAACTGCTTTTTTTCCATTTCCCGGGCAACGCCGGGTATAACTGCTAGTATATTTATATGTTTCATTCAATAAGTATGTTTCATGTATCATAGCCGTGTCTCTACTAATACAAGTAATTCCAGTTTGTCTCTTAATGTGTTGCCCTGGGCAACAGGAAGACACAAGACCTATATTTAAATTAGTTTCTTTCTTTCTTTGAACTGGAAAAATACGATAAGGGGGTCAATCTGACATATTATATAGAGTTCATTGTTTTCAAAATTCTAAAAAAGGAAAAAAAGAAAAGTTGACTATCATTCCGTGTAGAGCCCCAGATATTTGCCGCTGTACTATTATGTATCTGCATGTCGTCGTCCATCTTTATGCTTGGTGAACTTTCGGTTGTACATATTTACAGGACAAGGTCAAAGTTCATTCACTGTTGTAGATTATGATGTTGGTGATTTGCACACCAATCAACTCCTCGGGTAGCGATGTAATCTAAATTGCCTCTACGTGTTTTTTTTTTGGAACCGTGGCCTGTTTCTCGTCACTGGTACTGTGGTGCCGTAGTCTAATCGACACCACGGGGGCTTTGGCACAATTTTGAGACTGCTGTTGTCAACAAGCTAAAATAATCACCCGAACTATAAAAAAGCTGACTTGTTTCTCTAATTGTCACTGCACTTGCTGATAAAAAAGGGAGATATTTTTTTACTGCACTTTTTGATACAAAAGGAGTTAATGTTGTTGTTTTTTTTTTCAAATTGTTACTGCACTTGCTGATAAAAAGGGAGTTAATATTGTTGTTTTTTTTTTCAAATTGTTACTGCACTTGCTGATAAAAAGGGAGTTAATATTGTTGTTGTTGTTTTTCAAATTGTTACTGCACTTGCTGATAAAAAAGGGAGATAATATTGTTGTTGGTATTTATACCGCATATGATATTGTGAGCCTGGCATTAGATATCAAACAAGTTGTGTTTACACAATTCACTGCACGTTTGTACACAGAAAGTAATCGATAGATCAAATATGAAACCCAGAGTATCGAAACAAATCAAGTTACCATTGATCCACTGTAGATGGTGTTCCAATATTTGTTGCTGTGTGGGTGTGGCTGTGTGGGTGTGCTGTGTGGGTGTAGCTCACATATTTTCCAGTATGTCTGTAGGTATAAGTGTGGTTCACATGTTGTCCAGTTTGTCTGTAGGTATAAGTGTGGTTCACATGTTGTCCAGTATGTCTGTAGGTATAAGTGTGGTTCATATGTTGTCCAGTATGTCTGTAGGTATAAGTGTGGTTCACATATTGTCCAGTTTGTCTGTAGGTATAAGTGTTGTTCACATATTGTCCAGTATGTCTGTAAGTAAAAGTGTGGTTCACATGTTGTCCAGTATGTCTGTAGGTATGTGTTGTTCACATATTGTCCAGCTTGTCTGTATGTATAAGTGTGGTTCACATGTTGTCCAGTATATGTGTTGATGTATGTGTTGATCACATGTTGTCCGGTATGCAAGTAGGTCAGGTGTGGCCGGGTGTGTCTGTAGGTATGGGAGTGTGCACAGAACGACCAACTAAACATTCGATACGTATTGACATGGATGTTGTAAAACATCTTTATCTATAATTAATAATGCTAATCAGCATCTTCATTTTTGTAAACTTCATTTAACAATCGATACTTTCTACTTTCTATTGTTCATTATCATATTTACAATAATACTTTATGTAACGATACTTTACTAATAAAGAATCGTTACATAAGATTTGACTCGATACTCCAATAGACTCGGTACTAGTCGATCATGGATCGCGTCGGTCATAGATCGTGTCGGTCAAAGATCGTGTCTGTCATAAATCACGTCGGTCATAGATCGTGTCGGTCATAGTTCACGTCGGTCAAAGATCGTGTCGGTCATAGATCGTGTCGGTCATAGATTGTGTCGGTCATAGATCGTGTCGGTCATAGATCGTGTCGGTCATAGATCGTGTTGGTCATAGATCGTGTCGGTCATAGATCGTGTCGGTCATAGATCGTGTTGGTCATAGATCGTGTCGGTCATAGATCGCGTCGGTCATAGATCGTGTCGGTCATAGATCGTGTCGGTCATAGATCGTGTCGGTCATAGATCGCGTCGGTCATAGATCGTGTCGGTCATAGATCGTGTTGGTCATAGATCGTAACGGGCGTCAAATTAACTGATTGGAAACTAGTTTACGCTTTGTATTCTACTTCTGTTCTAGTGTGTGTGTAAAAATGGTGTTCATTAAAATTTAAAACATATAATCCAGTCATTAAAGTACAGTTGTGTGTGTGCCCTTTACTGAAGTTGTAGCCGTTCGTCACGTGACCTAGATATGTTTGATAACTGGTAACCTATCTGTTATTCCTGAAAACAGTACAAGTTTGGACTATTAAATTAACTTGAGCGAATTGACGCTTCGTTAAAAGTATATTTTAAACTGAAAAAACAAAAACGACAACTGATGATGCAATGCACAAAATTCGCTGGTTGGTGATGTAAAGCCAAACCTAATTCTGATTGCAACATCTCGTCGTCAATGTGTAGCATAGATCCATAACAAAATCTCATCGTCATGGTGTGGCATAGATCCATTGCAACATCTCATCGTCAATAAGTGGAATAGATCCATAGCAACATCTCATCGTCATGGTGTGGCATAGATCCATTGCAACATCTCATCGTCATGGTGTGGCATAGATCCATTGCAACATCTCATCGTCATGGTGTGGCATAGATCCATTGCAACATCTCATCGTCATGGTGTGGAATAGATCCATAGATAGAGTTTATCTCTACACTCCCAAGAATCAGTCTTGTCGTTGTCATGAGCTATAATTAGATGAACGTTGAAGATTTTTGTGTAAATCTTGATACATATTTACTTTCCTGTCATGGCTTGTTATCTCATAATGTTCTTGATGGATTGAGGGATTTGGGGGTGGGGGGGGGTTGAAAATGCAATGACGATACATTTGTAAATAAGTGAGTCTTTCACAATTTTGTAGAAATCATTCATATGTTCAGTAACATTATTTGTCGAGGAGATGGACAATGCATATTTCGGGTCTTTTCATCATGTTCTTTAAATGCTGCAATGAAGATTGGTATATACACATCTGTATATAACTTAACACAATATGTAAACAGATGCATGTTACAGGGTAAATATAATGTGTAGAACAAAGTAAATAGAAATGTAGAATCAATAAAAATAGGTCAATAACACAATTTCTATCCAGTCTATATTCTAAAATGTTCTTTGTTTCTATCCAGTCTATATTCTAAAATGTTCTTTGTTTCTATCCAGTCTATATTCTAAAATGTTCTTTGTTTCTATCCAGTCTATATTCTAAAATGTTATTTGTTTCTATCCAATCTATATTCTGAAATGTTCTTTATTTCTATCCAGTCTATATTCTAAAATGTTCTTTGTTTCTATCCAGTCTATATTCTAAAATGTTATTTGTTTCTATACATTCTATATTCTAAAATATAAACTTGTTCTTTTAAAGAGAATAAATGGAAATAATATGTGAATATATTAGCCCACTATTGTATTGACCTGTCTTGACGAGGAGATGGATGGGGTGCCGGGGTGGTGGGAGGAGGTGTGGGGGGGGGAGGGTGACACCAACGATCAAGACTGTGGAAGTAATTTATTCGCTGGATGAGAAAACTTCAGACCATAACAAATGGTGGCACGTTCAGAGGGTTCAGAGAGGACGGGAGGGATAGAGAGAAGGAAGGAGAGGAACGATTGCAGAATGAAAGAAACAAAAAAGGATGACGAGCATAAGTGCAAGAAAGAGAGAAAGAGAGAGAGGGGGGGGATAGCAAAGACATGATGAAGAAAAAAAGGTTAGATAATCGGACCAAAAAGTATATCCAAATAATCCCTTCCTAGTCCATCCCGGTCAACATAAAGTGTACACTGACAGATGACCAGAGTATGACCCATTAGTCGTGTGTGCTAGTCTGGTGAAACATTTCATTTCTACAGTCTCTCTCTCTCTCTATCTATCTATCTATCTCTCTATCTATCTATCTATCTATCTATCTATCTATCTATCTATCTATCTATCTATCTATCTATCTATCTATCTCTCTTCTCTCTCTCGATCTCTACGTAGACCAATTAGACAGCTTGGTTTAAGGCGTGCATCGTTAAGTAAATCTGTGTTTATTTCTCGGTGTGTGTTTGTGTTTTTGTGTTAGTATATTTAATCTAATGTGTTGATCTTTGCCCACTTGTCAATATCACGTTTGTGTATTAGCCTGTGTGCATGAATATGTTGTCTGTGTGCAATCCAATAACGATTCCGGATAAGTTTTACAGAACTATTTTATTACAGTTGGTAGAAATGACAGTAGGTAGATATGACAGTAGGTAGATATGCCAGTAGGTAGATATGGCAGTAGGTAGATATGACAGTAAGTAGATACAGTAGGTAGATATGACAGTAGGTAGATATGACAGTAGGGAGATATGGCAGTAGGTAGATATGACAGTAGGTAGATATGACAGTAGGTAGATTTGGCAGTAGGTAGCTATGACAGTAGGTAGATATGACAGTAGGTAGATATGGCAGTAGGTAGATATGACAGTAGGTAGATATGACAGTAGGTAGATATGACAGTAGGTAGATATGACAGTAGGTAGATATGGCAGTAGATATGGCATTAGGTAGGTATGACAGTAGGTAGATATGACAGTAGATATGGCAGTAGGTATATATGACAGTAGGTAGATATGGCAGTAGGTAGATATGACAGTAGGTAGATATGGCAATAGATATGACAGTACGTATATATGGCAGTAGGTAGATATGACAGTAGTTAGATATGACAGTAGGTAGATATGGCAGTAGATATGGCAGTAGGTAGATATGACAGTAGGTAGATATGGCAGTAGATATGGCAGTAGGTAGATATGACCGTAGGTAGATATGGCAATAGATATGGCAGTAGGTATATATGGCAGTAGGTAGATATGACAGTAGGTAGATATGACAGTAGGTAGATATGACAGTAGGTAGATATGGCAATAGATATGGCAGTAGGTATATATGGCAGTAGATAGATATGACAGTAGGTAGATATGACAGTAGGTAGATATGACAGTAGGTAGATATGGCAGTAGGTAGATATGACAGTAGGTAGATATGGCAGTAGATATAGCAGTAGGTAGATATGGCAGTAGGTAGATATGGCAGTAGGTAGATATGACAGTAGATATGGCAGTAGGTATATATGACAGTAGGTAGATATGGCAGTAGGTAGATATGACAGTAGGTAGATATGGCAATAGATATGACAGTAGGTATATATGGCAGTAGGTAGATATGACAGTAGGTAGATATGACAGTAGGTAGATATGGCAGTAGATATGGCAGTAGGTAGATATGACAGTAGGTAGATATGGCAGTAGATATGGTTGTAGGTAGATATGACAGTAGGTAGATATGGCAGTAGATATGGCAGTAGGTAGATATGACAGTAGGTAGATATGACAGTTTATTGTCCGGTAAGACCATATAGTAAGGTGCAGGGACGAAGCGTGAGTGTTACCGGTCTCTTAGAGAAAAATTGATTGATGTTATTATAGAGATATACAAAGCACAAGCGAACAAAGATCTATATATTTGTATAAAGTATTGGACTAACAATATATACGATTTATATATAACTGATGTTATATCTATTTAAACTTGTGGTCATTTTATTAAGAATGATTATGCTAACTATATTCAATACACACAAGACCGTTTTACAGATATATAATGGTCCTGTGTGCATTGAATACAGTTAGCATAATCATGCATAATAAAATGATTACAAGTTTAAATATATATAAAATTTATTTATATAAATTGTATATGTTGTTAATCTAATACTTTATACAAATATATGGATCTTTGTTCGTTTGAGCTTTGTATACAGCTATAATAACATCAATCAATTTTTCTCTTAGAGTTAGACCGGCAACACTCACGCCTCGCCCCTGAAGGTGATAAACGTTTTGTACATCGACGTTGGGATGTCAGTTATGTGAGCGATGGAAATATTTCAGACATAGTCAATGGAAAGAATTTTTTTTTATTTGTCATTTTCAGTGATCCTGTAGCCATAATTTACAGTGGATACATTGGTATGAGAAGGTTTACTGTAGTTTAAATTTAAATACAGAGTATCACATCTGATTCACTTTACCTAGGTTTGTTGTTGTTGTTGTGTAACACTATTAAATGTAGTTTACTTTTAAATACAGTTTATCCCACGGTCATTGGGCAAAGGCAAAATTAACGTCGAATAGACTATAATGAACAATTTTAACATCTTCACCAAAATTAAATCTTTCAGTAACTTTCACTGGATTAAAAAAAAAAAGGCTTAACGACATTTCTGGGTCAAACCATTAATCTAAAACATGATCGCGGCCCGTAAACCCCGACAAACCATGTAGTCCGTGGGTGGGCAAAGCTGTTAACTCGCGGGCCTCATTGGGCTGATAAATTTGCCCGGCGGGCCGGATGGATGGATTGTTGACATGAACTAATACAGTTCAATGTAAAACGCCATAACATATAAGGCAACAGCTATACTGCACCCGGAAACAAGGGTTAATAGTTCCGGTGTTTATTACAATAAAGAGCCTCACCATAAGCGATTGAAGAAATCTATTCAATAAAATTTCTGAATGGGTGCAGCACTAAATAAAACAGGAAGCCACAATCATCTCTATAAGCCACACACAGCTATCTGAGCCAATTTCATCTCTATAAGCCACACGCAGCTATTTGAGCCACTTGTAGCTATATAAGCCACACACAGCTATTTGAGCCACATTCATCTCTATAAGCCACACGCAGCTATTTGAGACACATTCATCTATATAAGCCACACACAGCTTTAAGAGCCACATGCAGCTCCATGAGCCACAGCTTTAAGAGCCACATGCAGCTCCATGAGCCACATTTGGTTTCTATTGGATTGAATCTACTGTACCCAACAAAATAGACTGGTGTACGGAAGTGTTAAGAATCCGTCAGACAAAATGAAAGACAAGAGACAATTCTTGTATTTCAGGGAAGAATTGATAAGAAAGAAGTTTATATGATCATCTGTTTGTATATTTTCAATCTAAATTGATTTCTATAAAAACGCTCTTTTCATAAAATACGGACATTAGTACATCTAATCTACATTTAATAGCATTTTTTTTTAAAACTTTCACAATTGAAAAGAAAAAAAATATCTTCAGACGTAAAGCCGCAAATAACGTTGAAGTAGAAAGTTTTACATTAAAATGATACGTTTGGTTGAGATGAACGCATCCACTCAATAATTAGGTAAAAAGAATGAAAAAATCAATTAGATAGATGTGTCGTGTCTCAGTCTATCTATAGGGAGAGACTCTCAATGACAGCACTGAGACGGAGAGTGAACATGAAAGCCAGCTACTCCGGATACATGTAATGGACATAATCCCCACAAACAATGCATGACGTTGTTGGAAGTTTGCCATACAGAGACCCTGGTCATAAACTATGGGCTGTGTTCGTATGAATTTGTCGAGTGCATCCCCTGTCAGTGCATCAATCTGTCGAGTGCACCCCTGTCAGTACATCAGTTTGTCGAGCGCACCCCTGTCAGTGCATCATTCTGTCGAGTGCACCCCTGTCAGTGCATCAGTTTGTCGAGTGCAACCCTGTCAGTGCATCAATCTGTCGAGTGCACCCCTGTAAGTGCATTAATCTGTCGAGTGCACCCCTGTCAGTGCATCAGTTTGTCGAGTGCAACCCTGTCAGTGCATTAGTTTGTCGAGTGCACCCCTGTCAGTGCATCAATTTTTCGCGTGAAACCCTGTCAGTGCATCAATCTGTTGAGTGCACCCCTGTCAGTGCATCAGTTTGTCGAGTGCACCCCTGTCAGTGCATCAGTTTGTCGAATGCAACCCTGTCAGTGCATCAATCTGTCGAGTGCACCCCTGTCAGTGCATCATTTTATCGAATGCAACCCTGTCAGTGCATAAATCTGTCGAGTGCACCCCTGTCAGTGCATCAGTTTGTCGAGTGCACCCCTGTCAGTGCATCAATTTGTCGCGTGAAACCCTGTCAGTGCATCAATCTGTTGAGTGCACCCCTGTCAGTGCATCAGTTTGTCGAGTGCACCCCTGTCAGTGCATTAGTTTGTCGAATGCAACCCTGTCAGTGCATCAATCTGTCGAGTGCACCCCTGTCAGTGCATCATTTTATCGAATGCAACCTTGTCAGTGCATCAATCTGTCGAGTGCACCCCTGTCAGTGCATCAGTTTGTCGAGTGCAACCCTGTCAGTGAATCAGTTTTAAACACTGCACTGGGTCATTAAGAATTTTTAAACACTCTAGTAGGTCGTAAAAATATTTTTTTTAAAACACTGGTGTTGAATCTTAGGTGGTTTTTTTTTGTTTGTTTTGTATTTTTATACTTTTTTTATGTGAGCTGGAAATAGACCAAAGGGTGTGCTCACCTCGATATAAACGTCCAGATACTGTTACGCAAATGATACACCAGTCATGACATGTCATAGCGGTGTTGGTTTGACAACATGCGAATATCTGGAATGATGTCTTCATGATATTATGTGATGACATGCTGTCATGTCACAGTTGGCTTGCTATCATACCAGATGTCATTGATTGCATGGCGCCACGGAGGAATGAAATGTAAACAAACCAGTCATGACATGATGTCATGCCACTGATGAAATATTACGGTGGCTTGATCTCATGGCGACATCATACATGATGTCCAACTATTGCTTACACGATTTCATTCCAGTGCTGAAATGATGACATGTCATGATACCAGACTACTAATAGTAATAACAATCTTGTACGACAATTAGACCATGATACAAGCTAATAATAACAATCTTGTCAGCCAATTAGACCATGATACCAGGCTAGTAATAACAATCTTGTCAGCCAATTAGACCATGATACCAGCTAATAATGACAATCTTGTATACCAGCAATGCCTACCTAATATGCCACACCACTGACCCACGTAATACCCAGCAACGTACTGGACATATCACCAAGTACGAGAGACTGTAACAGCTACATGGACAGTGACGTGGACAACAGACCACTGAACATAATCAATGTTGGGGTGTGGTTGGAAACAATGGTGCGATAACTACCCAGGGCATAGTGAGGCCATATTACGTAATGATAGAACAGTAAGGATCAATACATCCAGCCATTCGATCTCTGTTCATGTCTGGACTCATTGTAAACGTTGGTGGCTCCTGACTGTATGTAACAATCTAACAGAGAACAGGCTTCACGTACTACTACTATATGGCGACCTATTGAAGCCAATGTAAGGCAAGTATTGGTCTTAAGAGATTTCTGGGCATGATTAAAAGTTATTGTTTAGTACAAATTATAGGAAATATTTTGTCATTCGTTGAATTCATTTATTTTATAGAACAAACAACAGCGGTGTTTGCTTATACTTTGAAAAATCTTTGTATTGAACTAGATATATGTAGATATAGGTATATGTGTGTATAAAACGACTATTCCGACTGTGGTGTACGTGACTGAGTGCTTACGGAGACTTTACTCTCGATGACTGTAATCTCGCTGAGTCTACTCTCGATGTATGCACTTCGCTGACTGTACTCTCGCTGCCTATTCTCCAGCTGACTGTACTCTCGCTGAATTACAGTACACTCGCTGACTGTACACTCGCTGACCGTACGCTCGCTGAACGAAAACTTTAAAAAAAAATTCCGTCAGGTTCTTGATTTAAAAACCAGCATAATACCCCAATTTTACATTAAAATTCTACTGGCTTAAAGAGATGCAGGCATTTTAAATTACGTACTGAGTATCTAAGTAGATCCGCCATTTTGAAGACAATCAATAAAGTAAATGATGCATTGAAATTAGGTCACTTCAGTGAACGAGAGTGTACTTGGTGCGCATCATCATACATAGACACATTCAGTGATACCATTATGCTATCTAATATTTTTTCACTACCTTTTTTTTACACATCACATGGTTGTGTTTTTGGCTTTATTGTTTTGTGACTTATTCTTCAATTGTATCAATCAATTGTATCAATGAATTGTATCAATCAATTGTATCATTCAATTGTATCGTTCAATTGTATCAATGAATTGTATCAATCAATTGTATCATTCAATTGTATCATTCAATTGTATCCATCAATCTTATCAATAAATTGTATCAGTCAATTGTATCCATCAATCTTATCAATTAATTGTATCAATCAATTGTATCAATCAATTGCATCATTCAATTGTATCAATCGATTATATTTTCAATAGTATCATTCAATTGTATCAATCAATTGTATCATTTAATTATATCACTCAATTGTAGCAATCAATTGCATCAATCAATTGTATCAATCAATTGTATCATTCAATTGTATCAATCAATTGTATCATTCAATTGTATCAATCAGTTGTATCATTCAATGGAACTATTTTCGGTTTTCGTTACTTTTTGACAAGATCTCATTTCTGTTTTTTTGTTCTGTTGTATAGTTTCTTGTTCAACTAGTGATTCCAAATTGATTTATTCATTTATTTTTTTGACCAAATCTGAAGAGAGAAAAAAAAATTAATTCTTTGTCGTTTCGACATCCTTTCTCAACATCATAAATGGTTTCACATGTTCAAACACCATTTTATTTAAAGAGAAAAACAAATTGAAGTTATTTTTATTTTTGAGTCAAGTGAGGGTTTTTTAACCGCTTGAATCACGGAGAAAATGACTGAACTTGATGTACTGCTCTATTTATAGAAATGTTCATTTATACACAGAGAGTGAGTATTGTGAAATCGCTTTTAAAAAGAACCAACCGGCGTAAAGAAAATTTCTTTCTAAAATTCCAATCCCCTAGAAATGATTAGATTTGCATGCAGTCCCTTTGCCTTCAAATGTAACATTTTCAAAACTGGCTTGAGAAAATTTTTTTTTTATATTCTTATGACAAGGGACATAAATGTGTTGTCCTCAAGATGGAGCGAAGTGTGTTGTGTGTTATAGATGGAAAACTGTTGCCTCATTTATGGAACAAAATGTGTCGAATGAGTAGAATAATCCAACGTCTCATCAATATAGTTGGTGTGATACTGTACTGTCCCCTGCGTGAGATTGTCCCGATACTCACTAGTATCCTGTTATCACCAATATCCTGTTATCACCAGTATCCTGTTATCACCAGTATCCCGTTTTCACCAGTATTCAGTTATCACCAGTATCCAGTTATCACCAGTTTCTTGTTATTACCAATATCCTGTTATCACCAGTATCCTGTTATCACCAATATCCTGTTATCACCAATATCCTGTTATCACCAGTTTCCTGTTATCACCAGTTTCCAGTTATCACCAATATCCTGTTATCACCAGTTTCCTGTTATCACCAGTATCCCGTTTTCACCAGTATTCCAGTTATCGCCAGTATCCAGTTATCACCAGTATCTTGTTATCACCAATATCCTGTTATCACCAGTATCCTATTATCACCAATATCCTGTTATCACCAATATCCTGTTATCACCAGTTTCCTGTTATCACCAGTTTCCTGTTATCATCAGTATCCTATTATCACCAATATCCTGTTATCACCAGTTTCCTGTTATCACCAGTTTCCTGTTATCACCAATATCCTGTTATCACCAGTTTCCTGTTATCACCAGTTTCCTGTTATCACCAGTTTCTTGTTATCACCAGTTTCCTGTTAACACCAATATCCTGTTATCACCAGTTTCCTGTTATCACCAGTATCCCGTTTTCACCAGTATCCAGTTATTACCAGTATCCAGTTATCACCAGTTTCTTGTTATAACCAATATCCTGTTATCACCAGTATCCTGTTATCACCAATATCCTGTTATCACCAATATCCTGTTATCACCAGTTTCCTGTTATCACCAGTTTCCAGTTATCACCAATATCCTGTTATCACCAGTTTCCTGTTATCACCAGTATCCCGTTTTCACCAGTATTCCTGTTATCGCAAGTATCCAGTTATCACCAGTATCTTGTTATCACCAATATCCTGTTATCACCAATATCCTGTTATCACCAGTTTCCAGTTATCACCAGTTTCCTGTTATCACCAGTTTCCTGTTATCACCAGTTTCCTGTTATCACCAGTTTCCTGTTATCACCAGTTTCCTTTTATCACCAGTATCCCGTTTTCACCAGTATCCAGTTATCACCAGTATCTTGTTATCACCAATATCCTGTTATGACCCATATCCTGTTATCACCAGTTTCTTGTTTTCACCAGTTTCCTGTTATCACCAGTTTCCTGTTATCTCCAGTTTCCTGTTATCACCAGTTTCCAGTTATCACCAGTATCCTGTTATCACCAGTTTCCTGTTATCTCCAGTTTCCTGTTATCACCAGCATCCAGTTATCACCAGTATCTTGTTATCACCAATATCCTGTTATCACCAGTGTCCTGTTATCACCAGTTGCCCCCTCCCCTCCATGTACTTTGTTATGATACTCACATGTTTATAGAGTGTCAGGCAGTGGTGAATAATTACATATCCTTCCCCTTTCTACAGACCCGCGCTGGTCATTTCTCAGACTGTGGCGCAATGTCTTACATTTCCCTGGACCAACCTTGATCACGTGACTGATGGAACTGCTTGTATCTTGGGTGTCCAGTAATAGAACACTGGCACACGATTTCTGCATCCCCACCCACCACCCCACTTTGTGTCCCCCCCCACCCCCACATCACCGTCTACCGCTAGAGTGGCGAGCAATGGATTCCTTCCCTCTATTTTAGGGGAACATTTAGTCCGGCATGTTGTCCCAGGGGAGGGTATGAACGTGTTGTTGTTACTAATAGCACTGCAGTGGTCATTCATTTCTTGATGTTGTACACACTCGGAACTAGTTCTCTTTTGTTGGAGTATTTTATCCTCTACATTATATGCTTTGTAGTTAAAGCCACTACATACATTTATATAAAAAAAAAACCACTACATTTAACATCAAATTTACAAATCCACTACCCTTAACATCAAGTGATCGAAACCACTACGTTCTACATGAAATATTTAAAATCAATACACTTAACATCAATAGTTCAAAATCTTTTCATTTTATTTCAACGAAAAAACTAAATAATAAATAATGTAAACATCTATATTGAATGGTTATGTTAGTCTGTGGACACACATCACACAAACATTCTGTGAACATAGACATCACACAAACATTCTGTGCACATAGACATCACACAGACATTCTGTGGACATAGACATCACACAAACATTCTGTGGACACACATCACACAAACATTCTGTGGACATAGACATCACACAAACATTCTGTGGACATAGACATCACACAGACATTCTGTGGACATAGACATCACACAAACATTCTGTGGACATAGACATCACACAGACATTCTGTGGACATAGACATCACACAAACATTCTGTGGACATAGACATCATACAAACATTCTGTGGACATAGAAATCACACACTTGATTCTGTGGACACATCACACATTCTGTGGACACACACATCACACGCACATTCTGTGGACACACACACACACACACACACACACACACTGCTCCCATTAATTTAAAAAAAATGTATATAAATATTTTTTAATAAAACGTTTGTTTAAAATACCCAACAAATTATTTAAAAAATATAATGCCTTAGAGCGTAATAAATATCTTCTTAATACAAAAAAAAATCAATTCCTGTTCTGTCAGTCGTCTGCCACACAAAATGGCGGCAGCATTTACATGTCATGTATACGAGTTGTTGTTGTTTTTTTTTTTCATTTTTTTTTATTATTACGTCACATAAGTGAATGGTATATGGGTGGAGTCTGAGTAGTGCCGTACACAATACAGACTAACCACTTTATGAGGGGGTGGGGGGGGGCCTCACACAACTATAATGTTTAAAACTTTGATATTCTTTTTTTTAAGAGACCTGATATTTTTTTCTGGATGTGTGGCCTTAACTGATAATACCTGACAGCCTCTGATTGATGGAATATATATATATTTAAATTTTTTTTAATTGAAGGGCAGATGGAAGCTACAACGATTCTATCTATTTCTATTATGTACTTTGTTACATTATACAACACCGCACATTATATCAAATAAAGTATTGCATTATGTTGTTATTCAAAACGGTATGTCTGTAAAGTATAATAAAATAAAAGGAATGTTACAATTTCAATAATATTTTTTTGTAATAAAAAAGTGTACCAGTTGGACATTTTCTTAGTTAATTCTCAGTACGACATATTGTTGTAGCCCAGGCCCACCTACAGTAATTTAAGGCCCCTGTGCAGGGCTGTCACGGGCCTCCGGTGCTGATAATAATTTCAAAAGTTGATTGGCCAGCTCTCGCCGGGTTTTGTCATTAAATATAAAATGAAAACATTTTGATCAGTTGATGTTAACTAAAAGCTTATAAAAATCACTTGTTCTTGTTAATGCTTCCCTGGAATTGTGGGTGTATGGGGGTTTGGGGAAGGGAGGGGAGGAGAATTAATAGATATATTCACTAAAACCAATGTTTCCTAGTCCATCTTTCTAAAAGTAATAAGCCTACTGATACTAAAAACGTAAGACCAAGCAGTAAACACTGGTCTTACAAAGAATATGAATGCATTGAATGGTTTTATTTAATTCGTTTGTTATTGTCTATGGCTGTGTGGACTGTATCAAAGCCACAATTTAAAATGGCCGATACCTTTTTTTTTTTTAATTTGATATTGATTTAACTTAAAGTAACAGTGTGTGAGACCATCTCGCGATCCATAAACCGATGATGTAAATAAAAACATTTGGACTGGTCAGATATATATATATATATATGAGATACACAGAATAACAAGCTGGTGGACCCGAGTGATCCCTGAGACAGGAATAAAGGCCGTTTTGTCAGTGAAGGGGAGGGGGTCGTGTGGGTCTTATCTTCTCACTGCCTTCGAGGGTAAACGAGAGACTCAATGTTTGGCATCAATTCATTCACAACACAAGACGTGATTCAGGAACTTACCATTGTGTTAATTTGGACGTAATCTAGACATGGTAAACAATTCTCTTCAGTGTCTGCTCCTTTGTGCACACATCAGAACCACCACTGCAGAGTAGACACACACAAACACACACACACACACACGTACATATATATATATATATATATATATATATATATATATATATATATA
>JAGDYQ010000025.1:1105908-1120127 GCA_021962125.1 Bulinus truncatus | reverse complement strand
CTATCTATCTATCTATATATTTATCTATCTATCTATCTATCTATCTATTATCTATCTATCTAAGAATCCATGTATTTGCGTATTGCTTGTGTCTGTCATTTTGCATGTCTGTCAATCTAAGTTTTATCATCCTACGTACATATCTGTGTCAGATAATGTTTGTTTGTCATTCTACAATTGTACATGTAATGAGTGGCGAACAGTACTCACTGTGTTAATAATGTTAGTGAAATGCTGAAGGAGTTAAATCGGGCATCAGACTTATTGGCAATTAACGACATTAACACCATTACTATCTCGTGAAATTTGGCAATTTATTATTTTGAGTTCACTGAACGAGAACACATAATTACTACATCATTTACCGTGTTTTATTACCAAACTATTAAGAAAAGTGGGAGGAGACAACAACCTATTTTTTTTTTATTATAATAATAAAAAAAAACAACAACCTCCCTATTATCACCGTGGATCATTCAGATAACTTGAGAATGCATTATCATGAATCTATGTAACTTAGTGCTGAAAGTACACAATGGTCTTAGTTAGTTTAAATACTGTTAAAGAATATTTGTCTTTTTAAAATAAAACTCGTGATTTCAAAACAAAATAGATGATAATATCCCAAACAGAAATATAACTTCATATACTATACAAAATATTATTTCTATAAAAAAGTATAGTCTGTACTTAAATTTGATTTCACTTTTAATTTCCCTTTTTAAAAAAAAATCAGGGGAGAGTACTTATACATCCATTGGAGATGCCTTAATTTATATTAAAACGAAAATGTAATAAGCACAATGAAAAAAATAAAACAACTTTTCTATGACAAATTAGAATGAGTCGAAATTGTGTCCAACAGTTTCTCACACAATAATTATATGAAACATAATATCAAACATTATATCAATTACCTACTTTCTTCCTTTAGTGCATCAGTCACATTAAAATGATTATTTTTCATTCGCATTTTATTTTTATTATAAGTATCCACATAGTTGAAATGTTAAGTAACACATATAACACCCATCAGAAGATTTGAAGAAATGAACAGTTGCCTATCACTTTGATCAACAAGTAAATCTTGTCAAACAGACAACACAAAATTGCACTAAGTAATTTCTTCAAGTGAACACAATTATTTCCCTGCAATACTCGGTCTGAGTTTTGAACATACTTAGATGCCTGTGAGCGATTAAAAAACAACATCAGGAAAAAAAAACGGCAGAAAAGGGGGAAAAAAGGGGGGAGGAGGCAGGCAGCGGAGAGCTTCAATGGTGCTCTTTGATGAGTCCTTGCCTGGTATCATTGCCGTCGGCCCGTTGGACCAGACTCGCTCACTCGCCTCCTATCGCTCCACGGTGTCGAACTTGGTGGCAGCCGCCAGTCGTGGATGTGGCGACCCACTCCAGTGGGACCGGGGGGGGGGGGAGGGGAAGCCAAGTCCTACGGGTTGGGTGGAGATGCGGTTTAAGTACAATAAATAAATAAATAAAACGGGCAATGATATCAATAGAGTATTGTCTTTTGTTTTAGAAGAATGTCGTACCATGAGAGGGGATCATATTTGAGTCTGATACCTATAGCGAAAGTTTGATGCAGTTGTTGGCAGTCTGTATTATGTAAATTTGATACGACAATTTGAAATTTGGTTGCTCCGGTGTGAAAGTTGACGTAATCATGTGAATGTTGATTGTAATCATGTGGATGTTGATTGTAATCATGTGAATGCTGGTTGTAATCATGTGAATGTTGACTGTAATTATGTGGATGATGATTGTAATCATGTGGATGTTGATTGTAATCATGTGAATGCTGATTGTAATCATGTGAATGCTGGTTGCAATCATGTGAATGTTGATTGTAATCATGTGAATGCTGATTATAATCATGTGGATGATGATTGTAATCATGTGGATGTTGATTGTAATCATATGAATTTGATTGTAATCATGTGGATAATGATTGTAATCATGTGGATGTTGATTGTAATCATGTGAATGCTGATTGTAATCATGGGGAATGTTGATTGTAATTATGTGGATGTTGATTGAAATCATGTGGATGTTGATAGTAATCATGTGAATGTTGATTGTAATCATGTGAATGTTGATTGTAATCATGTGGATGTTGATTATAATCAAGTGAATGCTGATTGTAATCATGTGAATGATGATTGTAATCATGCGAATGATTATTGTAATTATGTGGATGATGATTATAATCATGCGAATTGATGCTTGTAATCATGTGGATGATGATTGTAATCATGCGAATGATGATTGCAATCATGTGGATGCTGATTGTTTTTGTGTACATGTTGATTAATCTATGATCTAATATGAGTGGTAAAAATTGTAATCATTTGATGAACATAGTAATATACTGATTCTAATGATCAGTCTCAATTTTTCAACTTTCTTAACGCTACTGATATTCCTATTGATTCACCAGTGATCAATTTCTCGCCATGTCTGATTATCACTGACCTGTCAATAAATATTCTGACATATCCTTGGAGAGACAACCACGTACAGATATTGTTCATGGGATTAATCCTCTTTAAAATGTACTTTTAAACTGTTGAAGGCGCGACCAATGAAGCCTACAGGTTTGGGTCAGATGTAAGTTAACTCAACAGTTAAAAGTGCTTGCCGTCTCGGTGTCGGCCCTTCTTGAAGTAAAGAATGTATTACTTTTAGAATTCGTAACATTTTTAACCCATTTAGATCAACAAAACACATTTTGTGTGTATAGCAATCATAATGCTCAACAACACAGCCGCATGCCCAATTTTAATCTAGAGTTGGATCAAGAAATAATTGTTGCTGCCCTAGGTAATAATTGTTCCTACCTTAGGTAATAATTGTTGCTATTTTAGGCAATAATTGATGCTACCCTAGGTAATTATTGATGCTACCCTAGGTAATAATTGTTGCTATTTTAGGTAATAATTGTTGCTACCTTAGGTAACCATTGTTGCTACCTTAGATAATAATCCCCGAGAGCTGTATCATACGTAGGTTAATGAAGTCTAAGAGTTGTCAATTATTGATGTTATTAAAAAAACGAATGTTTATTATCGTAAAACACATCCTAGACGTCTTTGTCCACTGGACGTCAATATTGCCATCTAGTGGTATGTCAGATTAATTTATTTTTACCTTCTCTCTACAACAGACAAATAAATATTAAAAAAAAAGTTTTACCTGTAGAAAACAAAATAAAACTATCACTGCGACTTCCTGTATTGTTTGTTTCCATTTGGAGCTCTAAAATACAGCTAGGGATGTTTTGTATTGCTCTATCAAATCCCCCAATATTGTAAGAGATGCGCATTAATTGATGGGGGTAACATAGTGGTCATTGATAACTGTCTTCACTGGGACTCGAACCCATACCGTGTAACATGCAGATCGGCATCACCGGCCATTGGACACGATTGAATACCTAAATATAATTATGTTATGAGTAAGTTATGAAAAATATAAGATATGATGTATTATATTCTTGTTTGTTTAATAATCCCATTCGTTTGTTTATTTGTTAACTTTTCCATAGTTTCTCTCTCTCTCTCTCTCTCTCTCTGTCTCCGCCCATGTTTTGTTACCTATTGTACTGTACCAGGGTCTAGTGCTCTAGAAACAATTGTACTGTACCAGGATCTGGTGGTCTAGAAAGTATTGTACTGTACCAGAATCTAGTGATCTAGAAACTATTGTACTGTACCAGAATCTAGTGATCTAGAAACTATTGTACTGTACCAGAATCTAGTGGTCTATAAACTATTGTATTGTACCAGGATTTAGTGGTCTAGAAACTATTGTACCGTACCAGAATCTAGTGGTCTAGAAACTATTGTACCGTACCAGAATCTAGTGGTCTAGAAACTATTGTACCGTACCAGAATCTAGTGGTCTATAAACTATTGTATTGTACTAGGATTTAGTGGTCTAGAAACTATTGTATTGTACCAGAATCTAGTGGTCTAGAAACTATTGTACTGTACCAGAATCTAGTGGCGTAGAAAGTATTGTACTGTACCAGAATCTAGTGGTCTAGAAACTATTGAACTGTACCAGAATCTAGTGGTCTAGAAACTATTGTATTGTACCAGAATCTAGTGGTCTAGAAACTATTGTACTTTACCAGAATCTAGTGGTCTAGAAACAAAAGTAAACAACAAGCTCGAATCGTCCATGCCTGGATGGACCGTGCACAAAATAGAAAGGAAAAATAAAAAAGACTTTTCATAAGCCGTGTCAGAATAGAGACCGGAAATGGAAACCATGGCAACGGGTATGAAATTTAAAATAGGCGGAGAACGTCGAAAGTAATCGAGACCAAACCGTTTTATTTCAAGATGTCGAGTGGCAGGTTATTATGGATTATTCTCTTCTTAATTGATGTAATGAATTGAAAACAAAAAAAAACGAAATAAAACAAAATTAAATGAAAAATGAAAAACTGGAAAATGGATCGGTTTGACAGAAAATGAGGAAAGAAAAAAAAACAAAAAGAAAAAATTGTATCACAAAAGCTCATTTACGACGACGAAGAGATTTCGAAAGAAAAGTTAGGGAGAAAATCTGAAGATTAAGGTAAAGCCATTATTGCTATTCACACGGAGAGGCTGGTAGGCATTGGAGATATTTGAGACAATATTAAGCCCAGGGGCGATGTGTGTGCAACCAGAGAACAGATTTCTTTCACTCATTTAAACACTTAGCAAGAAATGAATCGTCAACATTTTCCTCAAGATATTCTTTTAAATTGGAATCCGAATCCCATGTGCCAAGTGTGTGTGTGTGTGGGTGTGTGTGTTGTGAAGGTATGCATATGTGTATGTACAACAAAGTAACCTGCGAAGTTTTTTTTGTTGTTTTTCTTGTGTTTAGAAACTTATATGTGTATATTAATGAATTGTCGTATGTAACTGAGTGTCTAGTCGAGATTCGTTTTAAAAAATTCTTATTTGAATAAACAGTTTATCTGTGTTTCTTCTTTCCTGCCGTGTTATACGAACGTATTTTTATCGTTTTAAATATTTGTTGACGTTTTTGTAAGTATTGTATACATTTCTATAATATAAAGATTGATATAGTGACAAATAGGGGAAGAAATAGTGGAATTAGCGAAACAAACCGGTTTAGATGAGGTAAATGTGGAAGATGTCGAAGAAATGGATCAAGAAAAGGAGTCTTTCTATTGATGAGCTCAAGGAATTAGCGGACCAAGAAGAACACGGCAATATTGAAAGTAGTGAATCTGAAGAAGAGAAAAAAAGAACTCTCAACAGCGTTTCTAAAAAACCAGTTTGACTACTATAACAGATATTATGGACCAATTGATCGAAAATGACCAAAATTTTGACAGAAGTTCAATAGCAAGTAGGGGTGTATGTATGCCGTATCCACTTAGCAACAATTTCTTGCAGAGCGCAAAAGGAAAGCGCAAATTACATTCGATACCTTCTTGATAAAAAAAGGCAGAAAATGGGAAATACAGAAGAGACTGAATGATCTGAAATGTAAACATGCTGACTTAGGATTATATTTATTTTTATATGTATATTCGTTTATTATGTTTCTATATTTGTAAGAAATACATTTTTGTTTTATTGTTCTAAAAATAAATTTAATGGTAAAATACCTGACCAATTTACTACCTATCTTCCCCAAACATGATGAGATGACCTCACTGTTTGATTTTACTCTCTACTTTGATGGAATATATATATATATATATATATATATATATATATATATATATATACATGTATGTATGTATGTATGTATATGTATGTATCTGTGTATGTATATGACACTACTATTCTAATGTGAGTGCTGATGTTCCGAAGTTAACAGAGATTAAAATACAACAGAAAAACAATTTGCCATATTTTCGTTATGTTGAATTGGGTAAATACATTAATTGCTAATCTGCTTTATTTCATGATAATAAAAGGTAAAATGCTATTTTTTTTAAAAAGGTACGTGTTAATGCTAACAAAAAAACTAATTAACTAAAAAAAAAACTTTATTTTCATTATTTATTAGTTCACCAGATAAATCAAATCAAGAAAATAGTTCAAAGTATTTGAAAGTAATGACTGGTCTATACCTCTTGAGTAGCTGATGTTTTTTAATTTAATTAACGGACATAAACTAGTGGCGCGTCAAGTAATCCTGCACTTAATTACTGGATTGAAGTTAACGATTTACGCATGCGTGCAATCCAGAACCTCCACCCCCTCTTTATCCCCCCGACAAACACACACAAACATCTCCATCCTCAAACATCTTGATTCTACGACTTTCACTGTTCATGCTCATTAACTTCAAATAAAACTCTACACCACTTGAAGTGAGTTTCATGTTTAGTACTCGCTAATATCACCAGACCAAATGGTGGACAGTACTTGTTGTCATGTTTAGTACTCTCTAACATCACCAGACCAACAGGTGGACAGTACTTGTTGTCATGTTTAGCACTCTCTAACATCACCAGACCAAATGGTGGACAGTCCTTTTATCATGTTTAGTACTCGCTAACATCACCATACCAACAGGTGGACAGTACTTGTTGTCATGTTTAGTACTCGCTCACATCACCAGACCAACAGGTGGACAGTACTTTTGTTTTTAAATAAATGTATAATTTTTTTGGTTGTTGATATTTTTTTCAGTTGTATTTGTTATATGTATACACATATTGTTATCTATCTATATATATCTATATCTATATATATATATATATATATATATACTTATAAGACGCATTTGTTGTCTGTCTGTCTGTTCCCTTATAACTCAAGATCCAGAAAAACAAATAACATGAAATTTGGTACACGTACACATAATGACATGGGGAAGGTTATAGGATATGTTTCGTTTCATCTCGATGGGTAGTTTAATTGTAATTAATTATTATGATAAGAGATCGGTGGGAGACAGAAATATTTTACTGCATTTTTGTTTCTAAAGCAAAAGATGTGTAACTTCCGGAAACTCAAATTGTAAACATGGTCTGGTGAAATCAATAGTGGTAAAAACAATTCTCGGCTAAATTATTTTACTGCATTTTTGTTTCTAAAAGTGGGAATGGCAAATTGCATATCTATTTACCTATCGGTTTATGTATTCAGAAGATTAAAATTAAAGGTGCACATTAATAAACCGAAATACGTTAATTAAAATATTTCTGTGACATTATTAACATTATTAATACAATCTCAATGGGCAGTTTAATTGTAATTAATTATTTTACTATACTAAAGTATTCACGGTATGGTAAATCCTCTGTGACGTCATTTCCCGATTGTACATGAACTTGCGCGCGGGTGCTTCAAATGTTATTGTATTCAAATTGTATCATGCACAGGGCATTGATACTGTATTCGCGAACCAAGTGAATGAGTCATTGAACGGACGAAGAAGAAAGTGTTAGGGACGGAAAAAGAAATAAAGATTTGTTGTAATTTTTTTTTCATGCTGCAAGTACCTGGCTTTGCCCGGGTTTAAAATAAGGTTTTCTGTTTATTTAAGAAGCATAATTTGAAGTTTAATTGTTCAGAGAGAGAGAGAGAGAGAGGGAGGGGGAAAGAGAGATAAAGAGAGAGGGGTCAGGGAGGGAGAGAGAGAGGGAAGGAGGGAGGAAGGGGAGATTGATGGGGAGAGAGAAAGAGGGAGGGAGAGGGAGGATGGGAGAGAGAAAGAGAGGGAGGGAGAGAGAAAGGGGGGAGGTAAAGAGAAAGGGGGAGGGAGAGAGGGGGTAGGGAGAAAGGATAGGGAGGGAGGGATGGAAAGAGAAAGGGGAGGAAAGAGAAAGGGAGGGAGAGAGAGCGAAAGGCAGAGATAAAGAGAGGGAGGGAGGTAAAGAGAGGGTGGGAGGGAGAGATAGGGAGATGGGGAGGGAGAGAGAGAGGGAGGGGGTAGGGAGAAAACAAAAGGTAAACAGAAAACCTTATTTTAAACCCGGGCAAAGCCGGGTACTTGCAACTAGTCTATACTTATACGATGCATTTGTTGTCTGTCTGTCTGTTCCCTTATAACTCAAGATCCAGGCAACCAAATAACGTGAAATTTGTTACACATACACATAATTACATGGGGAAGGTTATAGGACAGGTTTCGTTTCATCTCGATGGGTAGTTTAATTGTAATTAATTTTCCAACTAATAAAGTCGAATAGAACTTGCGCGCTGGTGCTGTATCGTGCCTTTGTGCAGCAAAGAATTGTTGTTGTTTTTTCATGCTCCCTGATTTGTACAGTATGAGGAAGGTAAAGGAATAAAGAAGGATTTTAGAAGTGTGAAGCCATAATAATAAGTATATTTATTATACACACACATATATATATATATATATATATAAAGAGAGAGAGAGAGAGAGAGGGAGAGAGAGGGGAGGGAGGGAGGGAGGGAAAGAGATAAAGAGAGAGGGGGCAGGGGAGAGAGGCAAGGATGGTAGGAGGGAGGGGGAGGGGGAGAGAGGGAGGGAGGGGGATGGACAGGGGGGGGAGAGAAGGAGATGGAAGAGGGAGAGAGAAAGGGAGGGAAGGAAAGAGAAAGGAAGGGAGGGAGAGAGGGGGAATGAGGGAGGGAGGAAGGGGGAGAGAGGGGGAGGGAGAGAGAGGTGGAGATGGGAGGGAGAGAGAAAGGAGGGAGGGAGAGAGGGGTTAGGGATGGAGAGAGAGGGGAGAAAAGGGAGAGGGAGAGAGAAGATGGGAGAAATGGGAGGAAGAGATAAAGAGAGAGAGAGGGGGCAGGGAGGGAGAGAGAGGGAAGGAGGAAGGGGGAGAGGGGGAGGGAGGGAAAGGGGGAGGGAGGGGAGGGAGGGAGAGAGGAAGGGAGAGAGGGGGTAGGGAGAATACAAAAGGTAAACAGAAAACCTTATTTTAAACCCGGGCAAAGCCGGGTACTTGCAACTAGTATATATATATATATATATATATATATATATATATATATATATATATATATATATATATGTTTGTATTTATATGTGTGTAAAATAGTTTATTTGTAATATAAATGTGTGAATATTTCTTTTGTATATATCTCAAATTTGTGTGGGTGTATTATATGCCATATGTTGATGTTTGATTGCATATGTATGTGTATGCATATACAGAAATATAAACATACTCCTACTATAGCAACAAGTAAAACACCCCTCCTTTGGGGACACACTATATCATTGTATCTTCTGAACTCTGTTTTCACCAGGATCTTGAAAAAAAAAATCTGAGTTAACGTAAGGACTTTCAACTAAATTGGAACTGAACAATTGCCATGGCTTTTACCGAGAATCGAACCCAGGAGCGTCAAATCGTCCGCCAATCACTCTATTTCGGTGACCATCCGTCCTTCTTAGTTTACGCCAGTAATGAAAATATTTTTCTATTTCACATATTCTATGATCTCTCTCTCTCTCCCGTAAACTTCCAACCCTGTTGGATTTCAACGCTCAACATGAAGATACTCACAAATGTACATACTTTAAAATATTGAATTAATTCTATTTGATTGCACAAATTAGAAATTATAGGAAGAAAACAAAGACCGTATATCGCGTGCGTAGGTTTTGATTAGTAAACTGTAAGTGACAATGTTTTTTAGCTTGAAGTATATTCAGAGGCAGTATTATATGTGATATTTCAGTGAAGTATATTCCGAGGCAATAATATATGTGATATTTCACTGAAGTACATACAGAGGCAATAATACATGTTACATTTTACTGTCCTATACTTTCATTTATTTATAGTTTGTATTCATTTGTTCTAAGCTTAACATTATCGACCGACTTCTATAATCTATATACATAATCGTCTAACATAAACGGTAGACCGTTCGACAGACCTTCACACCGTGCGGTGTAAAGGATGTTCATGGCAATAAAAGCCATATGTCTGCACGTTATAAATACACGGCACCGCACGAGTTGAAAGAGTACATCGCTAAAAAAAAAGTCTGAAGACGAAGTGAGGTTCTACGTCACACGTTCGCGGATTTAAACAAAAAAACAGCGCGCGTCGACCGCCAGTATAAAAATAGTCTGGGGAATTCCAAAATTATAGAAATTTAAAAGAGACGACTTACTTTCTTGAATAAAAATGAAATGCTGGGGAATTCTAAACACAACAAGGATTTCTTATTAATGAATTAAGATTTTTAAATGATATGGAGTAGTGTGCGCAAATTATGTACAGTTGGAATAAAAATGAAATAGAAGAAAATTAAAATAATACATGTTCTAAGAACATGCAGTTATACTAAATGCCCCTTTTTGTAATTTTGTACATTAAGAACTGAGACCCACTGCGATTCGGGCATGTCTTGAGTGGAAGGGGGTGGCGGGCGGGGGAGGGAGGGAGGGAAGGATGGGTGTGGGGCTAAGTGAAAGAGAATTGATACATTATTAAAAAAAAAGAACTGTTGAGAAAGAGTCCTTAAGATTAAGATTAGTCAATGATATGGTGTTGTGAGCGCATCACCATTTTCAACTCCAACTGCGTGCCTAATAGCCGGTCCGGGTACCGGGCCTGTTCAGCTATTTGTTTATAATTCTCCAAGAAAACTATAAGACAAACAATGAGAATATAGAAAGTATAACATCGTTCTTTTCAACTCCGTGTTTTTCTTTCTGATACAAGTTTTCAATCTGACAGATTAAAACAACTTTTTGAATCTAGAAGCTTCGACCTTTTATGTTTGTTTGTTTTTTAATTTCAAATGTCTAGCACACAAATAATTCAAAACGAACGAGGCGTGACAACGTTGAGAATATCTGGCTACGCTCCTGTTTGTCTTTCCCTGTCAGTCACGGCAACAAAACATGCCCCCCATCCTCCGTACCCCCCCCCCCTTTCCCTTCACCCACTATTCCTCCACTGTAACTTCCATTATCTGTTGTTATTATTACTATGGTTGTTGTCTTTTCAATGTGGATCACACATTCTTCCAATTCCAGAGTAGTTGGCGTGGCATGTGTAGAGACAGCTTTAAATGTTGCTGTAGTTGGCGTGGCATGTGTAAAGACAATTTTAAATGCTGCTGTAGTTGGCGTGGCATGTGTAGAGACAGCTCTAAATGTTGCTGTAGTTGGCGTGGCATGTGTAGAGACAGCTTTAAATGTTGCTGTAGTTGGCGTGGCATGTGTAGAGACAATTTTAAATGCTGCTGTAGTTTGCGTGGCATGTGTAGAGACAGCTGTAAATGTTGCTGTAGTTGGTGTGGCATGTGTAGAGACAGCTTTAAATGTTGCTGTAGTTGGTGTGGCATGTGTAGAGACAGCTTTCAATACTGTTGTAGTTGGAGACAGCTTTAAATGGTTGCTGTAGTTGGCGTGGCATCTGTAGAGACAGCTTTAAATGTTGCTGTAGTTGGCGTGACATTGTAGATACAGCTTTAAATGCTGCAGTCGATGGCGTGGCATAAGTAGAGACACCTTTAAATACTGCTGTACTTGACGTGGCATGTGTAGAGACCGCTTTAAATGTTGCTGTAGTTGGCGTGTTGTGTAGAGACAGCTTTAAATGGTTGCTGTAGTTGGCGTGCCATGTGTACATACATCTTTAAATGCTGCTGTCGTGGGCGTGGCATAAGTAGAGACAGCTTTAAATGCTGCTGTTGCTGGCGTGGCATGTGTAGAGACAGCTTTATAAGTTGCTGTAGTTAGCGTGACATGTGTAGAGACAGCTCTAAATGTTGCTGTATTTGGCGTGGCATGTGTAGAGACAGCTTAAATGTTGTGTAGTTTACGTGGCATGTGTAGAGACAGATTTAAATGTTGCTGTAGTTGGCGTGGCATGTGTAGAGACAATTTTAAATGTTGCTGTAGTTGGCGTGGCATGTGTAGAGACAGCTTTAAATGCTGCTGTAGTTGGCGTGGCATGTGTAGAGACAGCTCTAAATGTTGCTGTATTTGGCGTGGCATGTGTAGAGACAGCTTTAAATGTTGTGTAGTTTACGTGGCATGTGTCGAGACAGCTTTAAATATTTTTGTTGTTGGCGTGACATGTGCAGAGACAGCTTTAAATGTTGCTGTTGTTGGCGTGGCATGTGTAAAGACAATTTTAAATGTTGCTGTAGTTGGCGTGGCATGTGTAGAGACAGCTCTAAATGTTGCTGTAGTTGGTGTGGCATGTGTAGAGATATCTCTAAATGTTGCTGTAGTTGGCGTGGCATGTGTAGAGACAGCTTTATATGCTGCTGTAGTTGGCGTGGCATGTGTAGAGACAGCTTTAAATGCTGCTGTTGTTGGCGTGAAATTTGCTATATCCATTCTGGAGCAGTACTTTATTTTCAAAGTAAACAATTGATTGCGCCAGCTGCAGTCTTCTATATTTAATGGTGTTAAAGTGTTCTTCCATCGGTGGAGACAAGTTTTATTTTAATTTTGATATAAAATTTTAATAGGAAAGATGTTGGGGGCGGCGGGGGGGGGGATTTTTTTTTATTAAAGTATCATGCAGGTCCCTAGGGTATTGTGTACATTTTATATCACAGTATTTCCCTAGGGTATTGTGTACATTTTATATCACAGTATTTCCCTAGGGTATTGTGTACATTTTATATCACAGTATTTCCCTAGGGTATTGTGTACATTTTATATCACAGTATTTCCCTAGGGTGTATTTATATCACAGTGTACATTTTATATCACAGTATTTCCCTAGGGTATTGTGTACATTTTATATCACAGTATTTCCCTAGGGTATTGTGTACATTTTATATCACAGTATTTCCCTAGGGTATTGTGTACATTTTATATCACAGTATTTCCCTAGGGTATTGTGTACATTTTATATCACAGTATTTCCCTAGGGTATTGTGTACATTTTATATCACAGTATTTCCCTAGGGTATTGTGTACATTTTATATCACAGTATTTCCCTAGGGTATTGTGTACATTTTATATCACAGTATTTCCCTAGGGTATTGTGTACATTTTATATCACAGTATTTCCCTAGGGTATTGTGTACATTTTATATCACAGTATTTCCCTAGGGTATTGTGTACATTTTATATCACAGTATTTCCCTAGGGTATTGTGTACATTTTATATCACAGTATTTCCCTAGGGTATTGTGTACATTTTATATCACAGTATTTCCCTAGGGTATTGTGTACATTTTATATCACAGTATTTCCCTAGGGTATTATTATTCCATTTAAATTTGAGAATTTTCTTACGGTATTATTTTACAAGCAACAGATTCTTGGAAAGATTATTTATGTGTATATCATTGAGGAAATCTTCTTTATATTAAATAAGTTACTTTGTGTAAAAATAACAGGTTAATATAATCAATCAAATAAACAGATGTTCAATGCATGATACAATATTAACAAAAGTGAACGGAACATACAGAATAAACAGAATATACTAATTGAATAATACAATGGACGATGGATAGAAGATTTTTCCTTGGATATCACCGTGTAGCAAGATGGAGGTTTGATTGAGAAATAGAGAGAATGTACTACAATGTATAGGAATGTATATAGAGAATGTACTAAAATGTATAAGAATGTATAGAGATAAATGCACTACAATGTATAGAGAGAAATTTACTACAATGTATAGAGAGAAATGTAATACAATGTTTATAGAGAAATGTACTACAATGTTTATAGAGAAATGTACTACAATGTTTATAGAGAAATGTACTACAATGTTTATAGAGAAATGTACTACAATGTAATGCATAGGTTTCTAGCCAGAATCACTAAAAACTGCATTAATCGCGGGTACTGGTCCACACCTGTTTTCCAAGAAGTTGATGGCTAAAGATAAATATTTTGTTTCCATGCTATTCTTCACATGTTTTCTTGTTCGTTTGATATTTGAACTAAATATGACACTGACTGGAGATGTTAGGTCACACTGACATAGCTATCACACATTCTGGGTCGTACTAGTTTAAAATAAGTTACATTCTCCAATTTTAGACACATAAAGTAATTTTTGAGTGTGTGAGTACAATGTAACATCATACTCAATGCTGCTTGTGTGTGAGTACAATGTAACATCATACTCAATGCTGCTTGTGTGTGAGTACAATGTAACATCATACTCAATGCCGCTTGTGTGTGAGTACAATGTAACATCATACTCAATGCTGCTTGTGTGTGAGTACAATGTAACATCATACTCAACGCTGCTTGTGTGTGAGTACAATGTAACATCATACTCAACGCTGCTG
>JAGDYQ010000025.1:1093059-1105408 GCA_021962125.1 Bulinus truncatus | reverse complement strand
CATTCTATCTATCTATCTATCTATTATCTATCTATCTATCTATCCATCTATCTATCTATCTATCTATCTATTATCTATCAATCTTAGAATCCATGTATTTGCGTATTGTTTGTGTCTGTCATTCTGCATGTCTGTCAATCTAAAGTTTTATCATCCTACGTACATATCTGTGTCAGATAATGTTTGTTTGTCATTCTACAATTGTACATGTAATGAGTGGCGAACAGTGCTCACTGTGTCAATAATGTGAGTGTAATGCTGAAGGAGTTAAATCCGGGCATCAGACCTATTGGCAATTAACGACATTGACACCATTACAATCTCGTGAAATTTATTATAAAAAGTTCACTTAACGAGAAGACACATAACTATTACATCGTTCACCGTATTCCGTGTTTTCTTTTCAAACTATATAAAGAAGAGGGAGACCTCAATATGGATAGTAAGAAGAATCAGCCTTTCTTTTTTTTTTTTTTAACGCCGCCATTGCCAGCATGGTAGGGTGTAGTGTGCCTACCACACCAGCACTGTTGGCGGCGCTGATGCACGTCTGCCATGCCTTCAGAGCGGCGGGGTGAGTGTACCCGCTATCATCTGCAGGGACGGCAGAAAGATGGGTTTTAATCCTTGCCAGACCAGTAGGGTGTGTGTACTGCCGATCGGCCAGAATGGCAAGGAACGGGGTTTTTCCTGCCAATCGGACAGAGGGGAGGGTGTAGTGTGCCTGTACCCTCAGCCCGAAATGGCAGGCTGCGCAGGTGTGCTTGAGTGGGACGGAGAGGAAGGGTGTGTGCCGACCACATCCGTCACCTCCGTCAGCTGTGAATACTGCGGTCTCGGATAGTCCTCATTGACCACAGTACCACCACCCTCGCAAGTAATGGTTTTTTTTTCCTGACTAGAGAACCCCTATGATCCATCTCCCGTGGATCATGGTATGTCTCTCAGACCAGGAAGGAGAGATCACAAAATATCTTGCCAAAATATTCTGTGATACTCTCCGAAATAAATAAGCCTTTTATTATTATTGAGAGTCATTTTAAATATCAGGGAATGCATTATCGTGAATGTATGTAACTTAGTGCTAAAAGTTCACAATGGTCTTAGATAGTTTAAATACTGTTAAAGAATATTTTTGTCTTTTTAAAATAAAACTCGTGATTTCAAAATAAAATAGATGATAATATCTCAAACAGAAATATAACTTCATATATTATACAAAATATTATTTCTATATAAAAGTATATTCTTTACTTAAATTTTATTTCACTTTTAATTTCCCTTTTTAAAAAAAATCAGGGGAGAGTACTTATACATCCATTGGAGATGCCCTTATTTATATTAAAACGAAAATGTAATAAGCACAATGAACAATTTTTCTATGACAAATTAGAATGAGCCGAAATTGTGCTTTTGACTACTGTGTTGAGATAGTGTCCAACAGTTTCTCACACAATAATTATAGGAAACATATTATCAAACATTATATCAAACATTATATCAATTACCTACTTTCTTCCTTTAGTGCATCAGTCACATTAAAATGATTTTTTTTCATTCACATTTTTTTAATAAGTATCCACATAGTTGAAATGTTAAGAAACACATAACACCCATCAGAAGATTTAAAGAAATGAACAGTTGCCTATCACTTTGATCAACAAGTAAATCTTGTCAAACAGACAACAAAATTGCACTAAGTAATTTCTTCAAGTGAACACAATTATTTCCCTGCAATACTCGGTCTGAGTTTTGAACATACTAAGATGCCTGTGAGCGATTAAAAAACAACATCAGGAAAAAAAAAACAAAACGGCAGAAAAGGGGAAAAAAAGGGGGGGGGGAGGCAGGCAGCGGAGAGCTTCCATGGTGCTCTTTGATGAGTCCTTGCCTGGTATCATTGCCGTCGGCCGTTGGACCAGACTCGCTCACTCGCCTCCACTCGCTCTACGGTGTCGAACTTGGTGGCAGCCGCCAGTCGTAGATGTGGCGACCCACTCCAGTGGTACCGGGGGGGGGGAAGCCAAGTCCTACGGGTTGGGTGGAGATGCGGTATAAGTACAATAAATAAATAAATAAAACGGGCAATGATATCAATAGAGTCTTGTCTTTTGTTTTAGAAGAATGTCGTACCATGAGAGGGGATCATATTTGAGTCTGATACCTATAGCGAAAGTTTGATGCAGATGTTGGCAGTCTGTATTATGTAAATTTGATATGACAATTTGTAATTCGGTTGCTCCAGTGTGAAAGTTGACGTAATCATGTGAATGTTGATTGTAATCATGTGGATGTTGATTGTAATCATGTGAATGTTGATTTTAATCATGTGAATGTTGATTGTAATTATGTGGATGATGATTGTAATCATGTGGATGTTGATTGTAATCATGTGGATGTTGATTGTAATCATGTGAATGCTGATTGTAATCATGTGGATGATAATTTTAATCATGTGGATGATGATTGTAATCATGTGAATGCTGATTGTAATCATGTGAATGCTGATTGTAATCATGCGAATGATGATTGTAATCATGTGGATGATGAATATAATCTTGCGAATTGATGCTTGTAATCATGTGGATGATGATTGTAATCATGCGAATGATGATTGTAATCATGTGGATGCTGATTGTTTTGGTGTACATGTTGATTAATCTATGATCTAATATGAGTGGTAAAAATTGTAATCATTTGATGAGCATATTAATATTCTGATTCTAATGATCAGTCTCAATTTTTCAACTTTCATAACGCTACTGATATTCCATTGGTGATATTCCTATTTATTCACCAGTGATCAATTTCTCGCCATGTCTGATTATCACTGACCTGTCAATAAATATTCTGACATATCATTCGAGAGACAACCACGTATAGATATTGTTCATGGGATTAATCCTCTTTAGAATGTACTTTTAAACTGTTGAAGGAGCAACCAATGAAGCCTACAGGTTTGGGTCAGATATAGGTTAACTCAACAGTTAAAAGTGATTTCCGTCTCGGTGACGGCCCTTCTTGAAGTAACGAATGTATTACTTTTAGAATTCGTAACATTTTTGACACATTTAGATCAACAAAACACAATTTTTGTGTACATAGCAATCAACAAAACACAATTTGTGTGTACATAGCAATCAACAAAACACAATTTGTGTGTACATAGCAATCAACAAAACACAATTTGTGTGTATAGCAATCAACAAAACACAATTTGTGTGTACATAGCAATCAACAAAACACAATTTGTGTGTATAGCAATCATAATGCTCAACAACACAGCCGCATGCCCTATTTTAATCTATAGTTGGAGCAAGAAATAATTGTTGCTGCCCTAGGTAATAATTGTTCCTACCTTAGGTAATAATTGTTGCTATTTTAGGTAATCATTGTTGCTACCCTAGGTAATTATTGATGCTACCCTAGGTAATAATTGTTGCTATTTTAGGTAATAATTGTTGTTACCTTAGGTAACCATTGTTGCTACCTTAGATAATAATTGTTGCTATTTTAGGTAATAATTGATGCTACCCTAGATAATAATTGATGCTACCCTAGGTAATAATTGATGCTACCCTAGGTAATAATTGTTACTACCTTAGGTAATAATTGTTGCTACCTTAGGTAACCATTGTTGCTACCTTCGATAATAATCCCCGAGAGCTGTATCATACGTAGGTTAATGAAGTCTAAGAGTTGTCATTTATTGATGTTATTAAAAAAACGAATGTTTATTATATTAAAACAGTACCTAGACGTCTTTTTCAACTGGACGTCAATATTGCCATCTAGTGGTATGTCAGTTTAATTTATTTTTACCTTCTCGCTACAACAGACAAATAAATATTTAAAAAAAATGTTTCAACTGTAGAAAACAAAATAAAACCATCACGGCGACTTCCTATATTGTTTGTTTCCGTTTTGGAACTCTAAAATACAGCTAGGGATGTTTTGCATTGCTCTATCAAACCCCCCAATATTGTAAGAGATGCGCAGTAATTGATGGGGTAACATAGTGGTCATTGATAACTGTCTTCACTGGGACTCGAACCCATACCGTGTAACATGCAGATCGGCATCACCGGCCATTGGACACGATTGAATACCTAAATATAATTATGTTATGAGTAAGTTATGAAAAATATAAGATGTGATATATTATATTCTTGTTTGTTTAATAATCTCATTCGTTTGTTTATTTGTTAACTTTTCCATAGTTTCTCTTTCTCTCTCTCTCTCTCTCTCTCTCTCTCTCTCTCTCTCTCTGTCTCCGCCCATGTTTTGTTACCTATTGTACTGTACCAGAATCTAGTGGCCTAGAAACTATTGTACTGTACCAGAATCTAGTGGTCTAGAAACTATTGTACTGTACCAGAATCTAGTGGTCTAGAAACTATTGTACTGTACCAGAATCTAGTGGTCTAGAAACAAACGTAAACAACAAGCTCCAATCGTCCATGCCTGGATGGACCAGGAACAAAATAGAAAGGAAAAAAAGAGACTTTTCATAAGCCGTGTCAGAATAGAGACCGGAAATGAAAACCATGGCAACGGGTATGAAATTTAAAATAGGCGGAGAACGTCGAAAGTAATCGAGACCAAACCGTTTTATTTCAAGATGTCGAGTGGCAGGTTATTATGGATTATTCTCTTCTTAATTGATGTAATGAATTAAAAACAAAAAAAAAACGAAATAAAACAAAATTAAATGAAAAATGAAAAACTAGAAAATGGATCGGTTTGACAGAAAATGAGGAAAGAAAAACAAAACACAAAGAAAAAATTGTATCACAAAAGCTCATTTACGACGAAGAAGAGATTTCGAAAGAAAAGTTAGGGAGAAAATCTGAAGATTAAGGTAAAGCCATTATTGCTATTCACACGGAGAGGCTGGTAGGCATTGGAGATATTTGAGACAATATTAAGCCCAGGGGCGATGTGTGTGCAACCAGAGAACAGATTTCTTTCACTCATTTAAACACTTAGCAAGAAATGAATCGTCAACATTTTCCCCAAGATATTCTTTTAAATTGGAATCCCAATCCCATGTGCCAAGTGTGTATGTGTGTGTGTGTGTGTGTGTTGTGAAGGTATGCGTATGTGTGTGTACAACAAAGTAACCTGCAAATTTTTTTTTTCTTGTGTTTAGAAACTTATATATATATACTAGTTGCAAGTACCCGGCTTTGCCCGGGTTTAAAATAAGGTTTTCTGTTTACCTTCTGTTTTCTCCCTACCCCCTCTCTCCCTTCCTCTCCCTCCCTCCCTCCCCCTCTCTCCCTTTCCGTCCCTCTCTTTCTCCCTCCCTCCCTCCCTCTCCCTCCTTCTCTCTCCCATCTCTCCCTCTCTCCCCCTCCCCCTCCTTCTCTCCCCCCTGTCCACCCCCCTCCCTCTCTCTCTCCCCCTTCCACCTTCCCTCTCTCTTCCTCCCTGCCCCCCTCTCTCTCTTTATCTCTTCCTCCCATTTCTCCCATCCTCTCTCTCCCTCTCTCCTTCCCACCCTCTCTCTCTCCCTCCCTACCCCTCTCTCCCTCCCTACCCCCTCTCTCCCTCCTTTCCTTTCTCTTTCCTTCCCTCCCTTTCTCTCTCCCTCTCTCCCTCCCTCTCTCTCCCTCCCTCTCCAACTCTCACCCTCTCCCCCTCCCTCTCTCCCTCCTACCCTCCCTCCCTCCTACCCTCCTTTCCTCTCTCTCCCCCTGCCCCATCTCTCTCTCTCTTTATCTCTCTCCCTCCCTCCCTCTCTCTCTTTATCTCCCTCCCTCCCCTCTCTCTCTCTCTCTCTGTATATATGTATACTTATTATTATGGCTTCACTATTCTTCTAAAATCCTTCTTCATTCCTTTACCTTCCTCAAACTGTACAAATCAGGGAGCATGAAAAAACAACAACAATTCTTTGCAGCACAAAGGCACCATACAGCACCAACGCGCAAGTTCTATTCGGGAAATGACGTCACAGAGGAATTTTATTTATGTATGCCGTATCCACTTAGCAACAATTTCTTACAGAGCACACAAGGGAAACACAATTTGCTTTAGATACCTGCTTGATTAAAAAGCAGAAGATGGGAAATACAGAAGAGACTGAATGATCGAAATGTAAACATACAGACTTTGAATTATATCTATTTTTATATGTATATTCGTTTATTTTGTTTCTATATTTGTAAGAAAAACATTTTTGTTTTATTGTTATAAAAATAAATTTAATGGTAAAATACCTGACCAAATACCTTTCTTCCCCTAACATGATGAGATAACCTCACTGTTTCATTTTACGCTCTACTTTGATGAAACACATACTATATATATATATATATATATATATATATATGTATATATATATAGGCTATACATATATGTATGTATGTATGTATATGACACTACTATTCTAATGTGAGTACTGATGTTCCGAAGTTAAATGAGATTAAACTACAACAGAAAAACAATTTGCCATATTTTCGTTATGTTGAATTGGGTAAATACAATTACTTGCTAATCTGCTTTATTTCATGATTAATAAAAAGTAAAGCGTTATTTTTTTTAAAAAGGTACGTGTTAATACTAACAAAAAAAAAAAAACTAATTAACTAAAAAAAAACCACACACACTTTTAGTTTCATTATTTATTAGTTCACCAGATAAATCGAATCAAGAAAATAGTTCAAAGTATTTGAAAGTAATGACTGGTCTATACCTCTTGACTAGCGGATGTTTTTTAATTTAATTAACGGACATAAACTAGTGGCGCGTCAAGTAATCCTGCACTTAATTACTAGATTGAAGTTAACGATTTGCGCATGCGTGCAGTCCAGAACCTCCACCTCACCCCCTTTATCCCCCCCCCCCCCACACACAAATCTCGATCCTCAAACATCCTGATTCTACGACTTTCACTGTTCATGCTCATTAACTTCAAATAAAAATCTACACAACTTGAAGTGAATTTCATGTTTAGTACTCGCTAACATCACCAAACAAAATGGTGGACAGTACTTGTTGTCATGTTTAGAACTCGCTCACATCACCAGACCAACAGGTGGACAGTACTTGTTGTCTTGTTTAGTACTCGCTCACATCACCATACCAACAGGTTTACATTACTTGTTGTCATGTTTAGTACTCGCTCACATCACCAGACCAACAGGTGGACAGTACTTGTTGTCATGTTTAGTACTCGCTCACATCACCAGACCAACAGGTGGACAGTACTTGTTGTCATGTTTACTACTCGCTCACATCACCAGACCAACAGGTGGACAGTACTTGTCATGTTTAGCACTCGCTCAAATCACCAGACCAACAGGTGGACAGTACTTTTGTTTTTAAATAAATGTATAATTTTGTTTGGTTGTTGATATTTTTTTCACTTTTTTGTTATATGTATATACATATTGTCATCTATATGTATATACATATTGTTATCTATATGTATATACATATTGTTATCTATATGTATATACATATTGTTATCTATATGTATATACATATTGTTATCTATATGTATAAACATATTGTTATCTATATGTATCTATGTCTATCTATATATTTATATGTTTCTATTTATATGTGTGTATATTTGTTTATTTGTAATATAAATGTGTGAATATTTCTTCTGTATATATCTCAAATTTTCTTTATTTTTTTTTGTGTGGGTGTATTATATGCCATTTGTTGATGTTTGATTGCATATGTATGTGTATGCATATACAGAAATATAAATATACTTCTACTATAGCAACAAGTAAAACACCCCTCCATTGGGGACACACTATATCACTGTATCTTCTGAACTCTGTTTATTTTTTTAATTAAAGTTAGCTGATAAGTGTTCCTACAACCACGGCCTAGAATTGGAACGACCAGCCACTTTTCTTCCCTAACTAAAGTCAGGTATCCGTGAACGCTGAGTTTATATAAGGTACCTTCCATCATCTTTCACCAGGATCTTGAAAAAAAAAAATCAGAGTGGACGTAAGGACTTTCAACTAAATTGAAACTGGTAACAATTGCCTTGGCTTTTACCGAGAATTGAGCCAAGGAGCGTCAAATCGTCAGTTAATCACTCTATTTCGGCGACCATCCGTCCCTCTTAGTTTACGCCAGTAATGAAAATATTTTTCTATTTCACATATACTATGATCTCTCTCTCTCTCTCCCGTAAACTTCCAACCCTATTGGATTTCAACGCTCAACATGAAGATACTCACTAATGTACGCTCTTTAAAATATTGAATTAATTCTATTTGATTGCACAAATTAGAAATTATAGGAAGAAAACAAAGACCGTATATCGCGTGCGTCGGTTTGGATTAGTAAACTGTAAGTGACAATGTATTTTAGCTTGAAGTATATTCAGAGGCAGTATTATATGTGATATTTCACTGAAGTATATTCCGAGGCAATAATATATGTGATATTTGACTGAAGTACATACAGAGGCAATAATACATGTTACATTTTACTGTCCTATACTTTCATTTATTTAGAGTTTGTATTCATTTGTTCTAAGCTTAACATTATCGATCGACTTCTATAATCTATATACATAATCGTCTAACATAGACGGTAGACCGTTCGACAGACCCTCACACCGTGCGGTGTAAAGGATGTTCATGGCAATAAAAGCCACATGTCTGTACGTTACAAATACACGGCACTGCACGAGGTGAAAGAGTACATCGCTAAAAAAAAAAGTCTGAAGACGAAGTGAGGTTCTACGTCACACGTTCGCGGATTAAAAAAAAAACAGCGCGCGTCGACCGCCAGTATAAAAATACTCTGGGAAATTCCAAAATTATAGAAATTGAAAAGAGACGACTTACTTTCTTGAATAAAAATGAAATGCTGGGGAATTCTAAACACAACAAGGATTTCTTATTAATGAATTAAGATTTTTAAATGATATTGAGTAGTGTGCGCAAATTATGTACAGTTGGAATAAAAATGAAATAGAAGAAAATAAAAATAATACATGTTCTAAGAACATGCAGTTATACCAAATGCCCCTTTTTGTAAATTTGTACATTGAGATCTACTGCGATTCGGGCATGTCTTGAGTGGAAGGGGGAGGGAAGGATGGGTGTGGGGCTAAGTGAAAGAGAATTGATAAATTATAAAAAAAGAACCATTGAGAAAGAGTCCTTAAGATTAAGATTAGTCAATGATATGGTGTTGTGAGCGCATCACCTTTTTCAACTCCAACTGTGTGTCTAATAGCCGGTCCTGTTTCTGGGCCTGTTCAGCTAGTTGTTTATAATTCTCCAAGAAAACTATAAGACAAACAATGAGAATATAGAAAGTATAACATCGTTCTTTTCAATTCCGTGTTTTTCTTTCTGATATAAGTTTTCAATCTGACAGATTAAAACAACGTTTGAATCTAGAAACTTCAACTTTTTATGTTTTTTTTTTAAATTTCAAATGTCTAGCACACAAATAAATCAAAACGAACGAGGCGTGACAACGTTGAGAATATCTGGCTACGCTCCTGTTTGTCTTTCCCTGTCAGTCACGGCAACAAAACATGCCCCCATCCTCCGTACCCTTCACCCACTACTCATCCACTGTAACTTCCATTATCTGTTGTTATTATTACTGTGGTTGTTGTCTTTTCAAGGTGGATCACACATTCTTCCAATTCCAGAGTAGTTGGCGTGGCATGTGTAGAGACAGCTTTAAATGTTGCTGTAGTTGGCGTGGCATTGTAAAGACAATTTTAAATGCTGCTGTAGTTGGCGTGGCATGTGTAGAGACAGCTTCAAATGTTCCTGTAGTTGGCGTGGCATGTGTAGAGACAGCTTTAAATACTGCTGTAGTTGGAGACAGCTTTAAATACTGCTGTAGTTGGCGTGGCATGTGAAGAGACTGCTTTAAATGCTTCAGTAGTTGGCGTGGCATATGTAGATACAGCTTTAAATGCTGCTGTCGTTTGCGTGGCATAAGTAGAGACAGCTTTAAATGCTGCTGTGTATGGCGTGGCATTGTAGAGACAGCTTTATATGCTACTGTAGTTGGCGTGGCATGTGTAGAGACAGCTTTAAATGCTGCTGTTGTTGGCATGGAATGTGTACAGACATCTTTAAATGCTACTGTAGTTGGCGTGGCATGTGTAGAGACAGCTTTAAATGTTGCTGTAGTCGGCATGGCATTGTAGAGACAATTTTTAAATGCTTTTGTTGGCGTGGAATGTGTAGAGAAAGCTTAAAATGCTGCTGTAGTTGGCGTGAAATTAGCCAAAGCCATTCTGGTGCAGTATTCTATTTTCAAAGTAAACAATCGATTGAGCCAGCTGCAGTCTTCTATATTTAATGGTGTTAAAGTGTTCTTCTATCGGTGGAGACAAGTTTTATTTTAATTTTGATATAAAATTTTAATAGGAAAGATGTTGGGGGCGGCGGGGGGGGGGTTATTATTAAAGTATGATGCTGGTCCCTAGGGTATTGTGTACATTTTATATCACAGTATTTCCCTAGGGTATTGTGTACATTTTATATCACAGTATTTCCCTAGGGTATTGTGTACATTTTATATCACAGTATTTCCCTAGGGTATTGTGTACATTTTATATCACAGTATTTCCCTAGGGTATTGTGTACATTTTATATCACAGTATTTCCCTAGGGTATTATTATTCCATTTAAATTTGAGAATTTTCTTACGGTATCATTTTACAAGCAACAGATTCCTGGAAAGATTATTTATGTGTATATCATTGAGGAATTCTTCTTTATATTGAATAAGTTACTTTGTATAAAAATAACAGGTTAATATAATCAATCAAATAAACAGATTTTCAATGCATGATACAATATTAACAAAAATGAACGGAACATAGAGAATAAACAGATGTTCAATGCATGATACAATATTAACAAAAATGAACGGAACATAGAGAATAAACAGATGTTCAATGCATGATACAATATTAACAAAAATGAACGGAACATAGAGAATAAACAGAATATACTAATTGAATAATACAATGGACGATGGATAGAAGATTTTTCATTGGATATCATCGTGAAGCAAGATGGAGGTTTGATTGAGAAATAGAGAGAATGTACTACAATGTATAGGAATGTATAGAGAGAATGTACTACAATGTATAAAAATGTATTGAGATAAATGCACTACAATGTATAGAGAGAAATGTACTACATTGTATAGATATTAATGTACTACAATGTATAGGGAGAAATGTACTACAATGTATAGGGAGAAATGTACTACAATGTATAGAGAGAAATGTACTACGATGTATAGAGAGAAATGTACTACGATGTATAGGGAGAAATGTACTACGATGTATAGGGAGAAATGTACTAGAATGTATAGAGAGAAATGTACTACAATATATAGAGATAAATGTACTACAATGAATAGAGAGAAATGTACTACAATATATAGAGATAAATGCACTACAATGTATAGGGAGAAATGTACTACAATGTAATGCATAGATTTCTAGCCAGAATCACTAAAAACGGCATTAATCGCGGGTACTGGTCCACACCTGTTTTCAAAGAATTTGATGGCTAAAGATAAATATTTTGTTTCCATGGTATTATTCACATGTTTTCTTGTTCGTTTGATATTTGAACTAAATATGACACTGACTGGAGATGTTAGGTCACACTGACATAGCTATCACACATTCTGGGTCATACTAGTTTAAAATAAGTTACATTCTTCAATTGTAGACACATAAAGTAATTTTTGAGTGTGTGAGTAAAATGTAACATGATACTCAACGCTGCTTGTGTGTGAGTACAATGTAGCATGATACTAAACGCTGCTTGTGTGTGAGTACAATGTAGCATGATACTAAACGCTGCTTGTGTGTGAGTACAACGTAGCATGATACTCAATGCTGCTTGTGTGTGAGTACAATGTAGCATGATACTCAACGCTGCTTGTGTGTGAGTACAATGTAGCATGATACTCAATGCTGCTTGTGTGTGAGTACAATGTAGCATGTTACTCAATGCTGCTTGTGTGTGAGTACAATGTAGCATGTTACTCAATGCTGCTTGTGTGTGAGTACAATGTAGCATGATACTCAACGCTGCTTGTGTGTGAGTACAATGTAACATGATACTCAATGCTGCTTGTGTGTGAGTATAATTTAGCATGATACTCAACGCTGCTTGTGTGTGAGTACAATGTAGCATGATACTCAACGCTGCTTGTGTGTGAGTACAGTGTAACATGATACTCAACGCTCCTTGTGTGTGAGTACAATGTAGCATAATACTCAACGCTGCTTGTGTGTGAGTACAATGCAGCATGATACTCAACGCTGCTTGTGTGTGAGTACAATTTAACATGATACTCAACTCTGCTT
>JAGDYQ010000025.1:1082359-1092559 GCA_021962125.1 Bulinus truncatus | reverse complement strand
ACTCCAATTCGATTCCTATTTATATCATAAAAATGGATTGGCCCGCTCCAGAATCTCTTAAAATTTTTTTTTATGAATTTAATCTGAAATGCAAGTTTACTCAAATGTGTTTGATTAAAATACTTTAAAAAAAAAGAAAAGTTTAAAATTAACATTGGAAAAATAACGACAATCACGCTTTGTGCTTTCACCACATTGAGTAATGCTATGGGCGGATATCGAGATACCACTGTAAATCGCAAAGGGGGGAGACGTGGAAAACTCATATTTTGTCATCGACGAATTCCCCCCGACCATCACAGGGGGGACACACAAATCTAAAACAAAAGCTTAGTAACCTCAATGTTCAGTTTCGACTTTAGTTGCGATCTTGCCGCTTAACTGAGCATGACGAAAAACACCTCTCAGTCGTGCCCCCTTATTTGATTTTCGCCACGCTTGGTCAGAATGACACATTCTTATATTCACGTAGGTCTTTCTGCTCAGAAACAATTCAGACTATTTTTTTCTCAATTAATCATACCGTTAAAAGTGGGGTGAGAGGGGGCAGCAGATGGTTATTAAGTCATGTCAGAGCAAAGCTAATCGATATATCGACTCATAGAGCCATTCCTTCGATCAGTGTGTACAGTCGTAATAATTACAATCACATTAATGTTTATGGCACTAAAGTTCGATCTGTCAGACCAGAGTTATACAATGTTACGATTATTGCTATTGTTCAGCATGCGAGAGGAAGCTGCTTTCTAGAAAACAGTAGCAATGTATTTGTTACCCTGGTACAAACAAACAAACAAACATAGAGACAAACTGTTTTGAATGTAGGACTATGAGATAAAGAAAGAAGAGAAAAACAGGTTTGATCATTCGGTCTACAACAGCTGACATATTGATAAGAAATTAGTTGCGAATATACACAGGCAGAAAATATTGTCAGACAGACAGACAGACTACATGCATGATGATAAGTAGGCAGATAAAAAAAATGCATACAGAGATATGTCGACTAATTGATTGGGAGACATACATTTTAATGATTCATCAATAATTTAAGTTATTTCATTTAGTAATTGATTTGATTGAATAAAATAATTTTCAGAAAAACTACACATTTATAACAATTACCTTTGTTTGATCCCCTGTATAGTTTCCATAATGTATTAAACAGAAAATGTGTAGGCCTACATTGAGAAATTGAACGATTTGGTATCTTATAGCATAGATCAATTTACAAAGTGATTTGAGGAGTGCGGGTAGAACCAAGTCGCTGGTCTACCTAATTAAAAAAAATGGAGCCATTGCCAATTTTATCTCACAGTTTGATCCCTGGCAGATTGTAAGTGGCTTTGTGTGTAAAGAAGTAGGGGTGGGGGTGGGAGGGAGTCGGATTGACACAGTGGGATATGATAAAGTATCAGTTACGATATTGATTTTCAATTACCTCGGCCAAACCTCCTTCTTGTGATCATTGATTATACATACATAAATAAATTTTAACTGGGACTATATATATATAAATATATATATATATATATATATATATATATATATATATATATATAGTGTGTGTGTGTGTTGATGTGTGTAAATATATAATATAATTTTATGTTAATGATGTCCATAAAGTCCATCTTTTTCTTTCGTTTGATTCTTTGGTGAGATGTAATCCTTTGCTAACTTTAATTAATTTGTCTCGGTTTAAACGTTTCATGGAAAGGATTCTGTTTGACTTTTCTTCACTTGCTTATTGAAGATTGCAAGTTGGTATCTCAGAATGCATTCTTTTTGCTTATTTGCACAATAATTTACTTGCTATTTGGTGTCCATCCTGTCTTGGATCAGCTTGAATTTAATGTTTCTTCTGACAACATTTCTTTGTTGTCTCTCTTCCTCTTTCCAAGTTTTTCTTGACATATGTCTTGGTCCAGTTTTCTTCCAGTGGTGACTCCTGTGTGACACTATGTAGAGCTTGGAAACGGTTTTTTGAGGTAATTTGAGAAGACTTCAGTGATGTATTTTTCTTGTAGTCTTTGGGGGATGAATTTTTTGTGAGATTTGTCTGCTGTGTTATTGAAGGCTCTTAGTTTTATTTGTATGGTTCCAACCACTAAGTGGCGATACGAGACTGCATCTGTACCTGTCATTGCTCTTGGGTCTGGATATTGTCACCTTGGGTAATATATTTGTGCTTGAATACGCTGCCACCTAAGACTAGATCATTGAAAGAGCAGGAGTTCTAAGAAAAGCTCCCCATTCCCATTCATTTCTTCTAGTGCGTGGATGCCCATTGTTATCTAGTTTCCTGTCTTTTCCATTTTTTTTCCAATTCTTGTCCATCACCAGAATTGTTATGTCTCGTGTGAGTGTTTCGTTTAAAGTAGACTGCAGTTGATTTAAGAAAAGTTTCTTGCTGTCCTCATCTGCGTTGCTAGTTGTAGTAAAGCACTGTATTTGACGTTCCTCCCTTCGGATTTAAAACGTGCTGACATGAGTCTTGAAGAGATTTGGTGCCATTCCATAAGGGCTCTTGTTGCACTGGATGATAATATCGTGGCAACTCACTCTGGATCATGGTTTTCCTCAGTATGGCCCAAGTATATTATTGTTACTCTACATGTTTGTACTGTCCTATCTGCTCCTCTCCATCTGTACCTGGCAAGGGCGGAATTATTATAAACATTTTTACTAAAAAGTAATTAGTTTCGCAATTGTTCAAGGCTTTAGTTCATGAACTCAAAATCGTGTACATGTATTGTCATATAGAATCCACACGTATGCCCTATTTGAGCCTTCTCACTAAATTAGAATGGTAGAGAAGTGAGTTACAAGGACACATAGGGACATACAGAAAGTGAAACTACTTGAAAGCTTAGGGGGCGCTAAAAAGGTATTAAAAAGGTAGCCCCCCTTCGCTACGCCTCTGCAGTGAGCCTGTTCTTTTTCTGTTTTCCTCAACTCGAAGCTTCTGTTTATTTATGTATTTAATGATTTAAGTAATTATTTGTTGGGGAAAAATTTTATAATCGATTTTTGAGGCTTTTTTTTAGCGAAATATGTTCTTGCTCCATGACAATGCATCAATAAATAATATTTATTTTGCAATTGATTAATTTTTTTTTGTAACAAGTAGGAGTCAAAAAAATTCTCATAACTAATTAAGGAAAATAGCCGTGTTTAATTTTGACGTCCGAACTAATAAATGGGCTACTTCCCTTGCATCATTTATTTTATATAACGTTTCGAGCCGTGCTAGTAGGTCAAAGCAGCGGTTCACACACGTTACTGACTATTACACTAAGTTTACAGGTGTACAAGAAAGAAGCTTTTAAAAGATAGTATCCAGGGGCCCATTATCTGAAAAGGACGTGCATGGCGCAGTTGACGTTTATTCGTGCACCTCAACTATGAATTCATTAATACTATTTTAAACAATTCAGCATTTTGAGGTTAAGTGACTGTTGAGGACCCCTATGAGGGTGCCCTTGGCTTGTTGCTAAGAGTATGAGGGCTGACTCAGTGATGACCCGTATTTGTATTTCTACCACACACAGTCTCACCAGCAATTAAACGTAAAACAAGTGACGATGATCAATTCAACAAGTCGTGTGTACAACAAGGTATATTTTATTTATACAAAGGCACCAGTCCATATCTGGTGACTTATATCATAAAAAGCGATAATCCAAACTGCAGCAAAATAATCCAATATAAACTGAATAAGGGGAACAATGACGTTATCACGATTTAACTCATTCTCTATTTCCCTCTCACTTCTCTCAAACAGACACATCAATTGACTATCACTCAGTCGAACGTCAACCGGTCACTCCTAGGACCCTCTGTCGAATGCCCTTAAAACTTATCTTACATTACTCACATCACTTTCCCATGTGACCCCTAGCCAATCAATTATCTGTTTCTGTCAAATCAGGGGGTGGGGGTGGAGGTACGTCATACCGACAAAGACAGAAGTAACTGGACATCCATCCCTTTGTCGGCTGAACAGGAGCCGGGTGGTCAGGGAGAGAATCCCCCCTGGAATGTAACGTATTTCTGCCAACCGTGGCACTGTCCGTCGACGGAGGTTCCGCTGGCCACCTGTGATATGACGCAATTACGGGGGTGGGTGGGAGAACGGGAACGTATACTAAACGTATTCATTTTATTAATACTATTAAGTCAAGGGTTGGAATAAAGGGAATGGTTTCGACAGATTAGTCACAACCCGTGACAGTGACCCAAAAGCAGGGCTGCTTTGATAATTTTTTGGTTCTCGAGCAAAGCATGTGAATGGACCCTAATGTAAAGCTCTACATTTTATATATGTAGGATACAATGACTATTTGGTTCGCAATTATCTAGTCATCACTATACCCGGCGTAATAAACAATATTTATCCGCAATAAATTGAATCTATAGTTTTAGTTTCCGTGATAAAAAGGGCTGTTTTACTGGTGCATGTAAGTTGTAAAGCAGTTAACCATTTATGATCTGGAGATCTACGATCTATCCTCCTTTGGCAGTGTTAGGAATGTGATTGCGTAATATTAGGTCGTATTGCCAAGTCATATTTTCGTTGCCGCTTTTCATTAAATCTTGACGTAATGCGATTGAAATTTTTATTTTACTCCTGTACATCATAACCGGCATTTCATATCAGATTGGAGGCAAACGTCAATAGACCCACTGAAGAATGTTTTGATGAAGACCTTTTGTCTATGGCGAAACTACTGGGCAGTGTGGCAGAGAATATTATATTTGAATATGTCTATACACGAGCGTGTGTATATTCATAAATTTAAAATGCTAACTATTCAAATAAGTAGGATTTGAATATTTGTATGTATTTACTAGTTTACAACAATGGAAAAAAACTAATACACCGGGTAGATTAAATGTGCTAATGGCACTGAAGATAATACTAGAAGTTCCCAACCTTTCTAATTGCGGACCGTTCGACGTTTGATTTACCTTGGGTCGGATGGATCAATGAAAAGTCTGTTGGACCCCGCAGCCATAATTTGAACAATTTTTGTGGGCGGAAGGCCCTAAATAATTACCCTTCTATATTTAAAACCATTGAAAATTACCTAGAAAAAAATTTACCTTGACATCAAGTCTAGTTATATACTTTTTGAGTCATTCCGGATTATGTGAATCTACTTGTAAATTATTTAAGGAATTCACATGCATTATTTAAAAACCATGTGATTGTTAAGTGAATGTCAAATGTTCATATACATTCCTTAAGAAACTTTGCTTCCCAATCAAACTCCAGAGGCATAAATAGTGCTCATAATAACTAGTATTTTTATAAAATACATCTTTCCTTTATCACTAAGTTAACAAAAGTGAACAATTAAAAGTATAAAAAATTTATTATCTTTCATCACATACAAAAGTTATCACTAATCAAATATCCAGTTTCATACACAAATGATCTGGTGATGAGATGCATTGAAAAAAAAACTATTCACTCTAATCAATAAGATTTTCTCACAACTTATGAACACTTGCTCAAATATAATATACATTAACATATAACAAAGGAAAAAAATAAAGTCCACAATAAATGCTTTTTAAATCTTTACAATATCACGGTAGAAATAATCTGCATTTACTGTGATAAACTGTTCTGAGCCAACAGTAACTTACTTATCCAATTGAATTGCTATGAATCTGTTCAACAAAAAATTCAATTCAACATGGCCCCCACTGAAGCTAGACAAGTGCAAGTAGTCTGCATATCATTTTTTTTTACTTAGATCTGGTATACATTTACATCATGCCACCCATTCCCCCCATACCTCCCATGCCACCCATTCCTCCCATTCCAGCATCTTTGTCTTCTTTAGGTAAATCAACTACAACTGCCTCTGCTGTAGTTAGGAGTGAAGCAACACCAGCAGCATCCACCAATGCTGTTCGTACAACCTAGATAAAAGAATTAGATTTCATTTTAACATTCATATTCAAAAAATTAATATTAGTTCATAAACAAGCACTCACATATTAACCCATTGGGGAAAAACTAGAGATACCCTGCAATTACTGAGGGTTTTTGGGCTTGAGCAAAAAGTTTGGGGAAAAAACGGGTGGGTGCACAAAAACGCATGTAACTTTTAAAGTAATAGAGATAGTTCTTTAGAAGTATACAATTTATTACAAAGAAATTAATTATCTTTCATTCTGTGAAAGAATTAAAGTTATACAATTGATATTTAAAAAGTTATTATTCAGAAAAGTATGACGATTTTTTTTTCAATTTTGATTTTTTAAACCCTATTTTCAACTGAAAATTTTATCTAGAGATTATAAAAATAGCTTATAGGTAAATCAAGATAAAATAAACATCATTCAATTTCCTTTACAACAGTGTAAGAATTACTAAAATTGATCAAGATTTGATAAAGTTATGAATTGAAAATAATCACTATTTTTAATGGAGGACCTGAGTGTGGGCTGTTTATATAGACTTTATTGTGCAACTATTTATCAACTACAATCTTAAATAGTATGTTCTATATACCAACATGTCGGAAATTAAACAATCTTTCTTATGATATATATTTTATGTATGTTGACTTTTTAGTAAAGAGGATAAAAGTATATAAATTCGATATAATTTATTTCTTCCAATTGGTTATGCAACTTTCAAACCTTACGCATTACAAACGAAAAAACAACAAACTAATTATAACTAATGTTTCCGAATTTAAGCTTTATAATAATAAATGTTCATTTCTCTTCCTATCGGCTATACTTCATTTTTTTTCCAAAATTAATATAATAACGAACTTTTGAAATCGGTCACCATATTGGACCATAAAACGGTCCGGACAAATAAATCAATAAAATCATAATGATTTAGACAAAATAAGTGATTTAAGTTATAGTACTAAAAGTAAACATAATAGGGACACAAACAATGTTTTAAAATGGAAAATGTAGCTACTCACATGTTCTTATAACGTCATCATAATAAATGTAATCCATATTGAAATACTTAGTCTCACAAAAACACGCATCCATTAATAACAGAAATATAGCACATTCACTAAACAAAAACAAACAAACTGCAATTGGAAGTGATGATTTTAGATTTCATATATTCTCTTTAATGTATTTTAAGTCTATAGCAAGTTAATATAAAGAAATTGTAATAGTAATTTTAAGACGTTAAACACGCCTATGGCCTCATGTCTGAGGAGGGGGGGGGGGGATTTTAGTGATGTCATAAATCTGCCAATGTTTATCGAAAATAACTACATCGCCGTAAATCTACTAGAAAAAATTTATTATAATCAGTTTTTATATTATTTATTGTAAAAATAAAATAATTTTTAAACGTAAATGTTAAATAATTTGTAAAATTTTGAAGCAACACGCCGTGTTCTGTGTCTAAGGCTAACAATAGTACTGCGCATGCGCGGTGAACCTGTTATGCAATTTTTACCACCAGCGAGCTCCGGACAAAGAAATTCCTCACACAGGGGGTCTGGTTTCTGCCTCCCTGTTATTACATAATGGAAAAGTTACGCAAATGACCTAGATATTCAAATAGAGGAAAGGCTGACCTTTACATTGATACCACACGTGTGTAATCTTACGCTAGAATGCCGACTTACAACGGACATCAAAAGCGGCCATTTCGGCCGACTTTTCGATGGGAGAAAGCGTGTCATTTATACCCCCTTCCCACCAAAAACGTAATAAAAAAAAACTGTCTAGAAAATGATGAAATACCATTAATGAATTTGTGTAAAAATGATTTCTCTACAAGAATATATAGGTTACAATGCGATACATTAAACATAAGGTATAGAAATCTATCGCTAAAGTGAAATGTTGTCAAAAATCCGCATCCGTAGTTCGGGCCTTATCGCGATTGTTGTCAAAAATCCGCATCCGGATTGAAAAGGTTAAAATAGCAAACAAATCCATTAAAAAATGTAGCAAGTATTTCTGTCATGACCACCACAATTGATGAACATGTAAAAGGTACCTGCTATTACTGTAACACTATAAAAAAATATTTCACAAGTAATGGAACTTGTGAAATAGGAGTTTTAGTGTATAAATTGAGCAAATGAATATGAAAAACATATATCTTACTTTAGTTGGATCTATGATTCCTTGTTCAATGAGATTAACATATTCATTATTTAAAGCATCATATCCAATATCACCACTTGAATTTAGTACTTTTTCAACTACAACATGTGCATCAACACCAGCATTCTGAGCTATTGTTAATGCAGGGACACGAAGAGCTTTTCTCACTATGTTCACACCTAAGAAATAAAGATAAAAATGTACCATTAGTGAAAAAAATTACAATGTAGACATTCTAGCCAAAGATCAAACACTTGTATCTGTGTGAAAGTCTATTTGAATATCTATGCCATTTGCATAATTATCCCATTAACAACATGAGGGGCAGAAACCAGACACAGTATGAGGCATTTCCCTGTCAAAGCTGAGTCAAAGTTAAATTACAATGTCACATGTACCTACATAGTAACCTTAGCATGGAATCTAATCACTATGCACTGTCAGTACATTTGCACATTTTTTTAAGTACATTGACTTAATGCTTAATGAGTTTTTTGGCCAATTGATAATATGGTAGTTGTCTGCGATCTTTCAAATGTTAATCTTAGCAACTTGAAAAATTAGGATAGATGCTCAGAAATTATTTTTATAAACTTTATTTGATGATCTGAGATTTTGGGAGATGAAAACAGTACAATGTTGATTTTAATGATATCAATAACAACTGTTGGTAGCTTGACAATTTTTCCATTCCTTTTACTCTTTTTATAATGCAACTTTTGTTATTCATATTAAATATTTCTTAATTTTTACTGAATAATCTAAGTTAAATTGATTTTTTAATAATTTTTTTTTAAATATGGCACCTTTAAAAACAGACATGAAGTGAAATTCTAGCTAAAATTTGGTAGATTAAATGTTAATTATCTCACATTAAGACAATTTCTAGTACGATGTAAACTTACACAGCATTTCAATAAAGTCACGAGTTTGTGACAAACTGGGTTTTCTTTTATCCCAGCACAAAAACCATCAAAATTTGCAGGGATCGACTTGTTTTTCCCATAGGTATTCAGGTTAGTAGTTTAAAGAAAGGCGTTATAATGTACAAAATAAACAATGGCTAAATGTGCAAGCTTGGTGTGAATATACTAGTTTAAGATTAGCATTAACCAGAATAACCAAGCTCTTATTAATGTAGCATCATTTGACAACCATTCAGGAGAGTGAGCACCCAATGGAAGAGTTGATGCAGCTATTCTATCACATTCCAAGCCAGAAATGAAACTTACCAGTAACCTGATCATCATTTTCTGTCTTAACTGTGTCCAAAACACCAATACATCTCAACAATGCAGTGCCACCTCCCGGAACAATACCTTCTTCTACAGCAGCTCTAGTAGCATTCAAAGCATCATTAATCCTGTCTTTCTTTTCATTTACTTCAACCTCACTAGTTCCACCAATCTGTTAAGAGAACATCTTATAGTGACATTTGTTAATTTCTTACTGAATATTTATTAAAATGTATTGTTTAAGCAAATGTTAATTTAAGATTACCTTCAATACAGCTACACCATTGGACAATTTAGCTAATCGTTCACTAAATTTTTCTTTTTCATATTCTGATGTACTAAGTTCAATTTCATCTTTAATTTGAGCGATGCGTTTTTCAATATCAGCTTTGCTTCCTTTTCCCTGAACATGAAATATAATAAATAACAATGCCACAAAATATAGGCAGTTGATGCATAAATGTTAAAAATTCAACATTGCTTTTTAAGGTTATAAAAGCAACTCTTTCTAAATTAAAAGTAATCTATTGGTAATTTTAAATGTAAGCAACATGGGAACAAATTTGTATTTTACCCATAGTAGCTTTTTTTATGTGGCACAATTTTGTTAGGTAAAATGCCACAAGACATAAAACCAATCCGGTAGAGTGCCTTGAATATTAAATGCCAACAGCTTACCTTCATTAATAATGTATCATCTTTAGTCACAGTAACCTCTCCAACATTACCAAAGTCTTGAATTTGAATGTCTTCCAGTTTATACAAATTACCTTCATCACCAAATACCTGTAAAAAAAATTATAAGCATGTAAAGCACCCATCTCTATTATCCAAGCAGAAGTATACTTAG
>JAGDYQ010000025.1:928954-1081859 GCA_021962125.1 Bulinus truncatus | reverse complement strand
AGAAACCCGATGTAAGTGATTGCGAATGGAGCTTATGAATGAGCTGAGAACTGATCAGTCACTTGACGATTGTAGCCTACTAATAATGTATTCTATGTTAATTTATTTGCATTGAAACAGTTTTCGTTTTATTTTGCTCTCAATAGACCACTCAGTTTGTAGTAAAATATTTTTTTTAAATACATATACTGTGTACTTTAATGAAATGTTTTATAAAATAGCAGTTAGTACTGTTTTTTTTTATTTTTTGGACATTTATTTCAGATGACAGTGGAAATTGCAAACTATTTGACGGCGCCAATAGTTCAGTTTCATGATGTCCTCGCTTTCTGGCGTAGCAATGTTGCATCATCCTCGTATCCACAACTTACTCAACTGGCTCGTCTTCACCTATCGTCATCTGCATCATCTGTACCAGTGAAGTGCATGTTTTCGGTAACTGGTTTGATTATGAACAGCAAACGATCAAGCCTAACAGCTGATAAACTGTATCGCGTTTGTTTTATTCATGACATTTATAAAACTGATATTTTAAGTGCTTATCAAGGTATTGATTGACAGAAACTGAATGAGTGGAATGTATTCGTGCACTGTATTAGCAGGATATCATAAAAATGTGTTTTTTTTCTGTTGTTGTAAATAATAAAACTTTTCCGAAAGTATTGCAAAAGTGTTTTATTGCTGAAGTTTTATCAATTCATTATAGTCTAGGCTTCAGCCGAATTTTAGCCAAATATTTTGTAATCAGCCGAAAATCAGCCGCAAATGTCAATTGACTCAATTTACGGCGAATTTTAATCCAGCTATCAGCCGAAAAATTATGTCAGCCAGCCGAAAAAAAGGACGCATGCAGTCACTTGGTTTCATGAAATTGGAGACATAGTTTACAAACCTATTTATACCTGGTTGAAAAAAATCTAAGAAGATTAAAAATGGATTTTGTTTTGTTCTTAGAATCATAGTGGTAAAGATGTAAAACTCCGTGTATCAGTAGACAGGGAATAAACAGAATGTATAAATTCGATTCATTGATTTAGAAAGAAAAAAAAACAACATTTACAGAATGTCTTCTAGTTATAAATAGAATTTTCAACACGGGTCACACACATACTTAATCAGATGCAGCACTAAACAGCACCACCTATGGTTCAACAAAATATAAACACTTGGTTATCGCCAATGTTTTAAAATCATTATCATCTATTTAAGCGTCTAGATAACAAGGAACAAGCCACTGTACCATCTATATGATAACTGTACCATCTATACAACTGTACCATCTGTCTAGACAGCTACCTAACATCAATTTTAAAATTCAATTACTTTTTACTACTCTGAAACATCAAGGCTAATTAGAATGGAAGACGATACATTTAGAACGCCCGCAGGGAAACCTATTTACGAATTTGTTAAGTAAGTCTGGATTGTTACTCAAATCAATGTAAAACCTAAGATAGGAATATATATATACATGTATATATTGCAATACCTGATCTAAAGTCTTAAAATATAGGCCCGTTTAGTTTACTATTACAATATCTTTAAACCAACTGCTTATTGCTATTGGACCACACTGACTGCGTAGAGAGGCTCTGCAAGACAGAAGTTTCAAGTAGCCTATGGTTTTGAAAGAAGTGTGATTGAGTCTGTAACAGATAAGTTTACGCATTAAAAAAAAAGCCCATTAGAGAGAGATATTAGAACCGTAGCTAGCGATTGTGGCACACTCTGCCCAATCTGTAACTTTTGAAGAACATTAAACATCACTTTTTTCGACCCCTCTTCATTGTTCATAGCCCTGTGTGGCCTCACCACTTGCCACACCCTTCCTTCGTACTGCCCCTGACTCACAATTGCATCATGCTCTTATTACGTAATAACGGCATTACTTTTAGTGATGAGTAAGCAATACAGACTGAATTGAGTAAGCAATACCTACTGAAAAAAACGGATGTTTTTTCAAGCCACATACTGTTCATAGGAGTAAGAAAAAAATGTGAGAACCTTTTTGTTTTCAGATGAGTAAAGAACTGGATTTCGAAGCTATGCCCATCAAGTTTTATTTTTATTTCATTTTTTTATTCCTATTTACAAGTTACTCAATCACAATATTCTACAACAGCAAGATACATTTCTGAGCAGATCGACTGTGCGTACTAGTAGAGGAACTGTATTTCCTGCCGGAGGGGGGAGGGGGCGGCATCATGGTTTTCAATGCTCTAATACTACAGACTACGAGCCTAATTTGTATGATATTGTTCGAATCCCAAGTCGTTTAGGTTTCTAATCATACTTTTCTCTTTATATATGATATAAAATGAATGAATTCCCACAAAAAACAACACTTTTTTTCCGTTCTTAACTATCTCATGTTCTGACATTAACAAAATCCAAATCATAATCAAAATTATAACAGTAAAAATATATGGATGAATTCATTGTTGGATCCTTACAAAAACTTGATACCATTATTTTGATGCAGAAAAGTAGCGGCATCGATCGAACTTAGTTAAGTTGATAACTCTGTCACAATGGGGGGAGGGGAGGGGCATTTGCCGAGCTTAAACACACTGACACCACAGAATACGAACTAATTTGCATTACAACCATTTCAAATTCAAATCGTTCCTTTTTTTTAAAAATAATTCCCCCCTATATAAACTTTATAACATAGCTAAATCTGTTTCTGGATTCCCACAAAGAACTATATATTTATTTATTTATTTATTTACATGTTTCGCTCTGGGGGCAATTTTAAACAATAGGGAGACTTCAGTTCTCCATTATTTATATCTTTTGAAAATTTACACCCTCAGCACATTCATTTCTAAAACATTTGTTTTTTTTCCTCATAAAACCTATCATTTAGACTTCATTTGGTTAACAATCGGACGTTTGAATATTGACAGTAAATTTAATTTGATGCATTTTTTTTTAATTTATAAAGGTTTAGGCGGTTCCATAAATTTTATAATAGATAACTTTGCGGTTATTCTTTTTTTTATAGCTCTTATGAATGTTTTTTGCCGCCCCACCACTCAAAGGCTGCATCCTGGCTATTTTGCGGTGACATGTTGTTTAAATAATATTAAGTTAATATCAATAAGATGACTTAAGTTTCTTTTTGCGTTAAAGCGCAGATGTCAACCAAATTAAAGAATGAAAATAAAGATGTTGTTTTACGCTTGTATTATTTATAGTTTTACAAAGTATATCAATGTTCTTTTAGCTACGATGAATACTTGTCTTCGCTAGTAACCAAAGATGATGGAGACTATCTGGAAGACATTGGCCTGGCAAGAAAAATTGTCCAGCTCGGGTTTAGAGGGCCGAGAGAAGGTTTTACGGAAGAAGAGTTCAACACATTGAAACATAAGTTTGAGAAAAAGAAGGAAAACTTGGTACGATTCGTAAATAAGAAATATATAGCGATGTTAATTTAGTCGACATATTTGTTGTAATTGTACATTCATGAATAATTTTGTGATCTGTGTCTTTCACTTTTTTTTTTATCAATGATCGAGTTATGAATAAAGGAATGTGAAATTATAATATGCAAAGTATCACTCTATAACCAATGTATAACGGCCATGGATCAGAAGTGTATATGCCTTAGGACAGATCTATAATTAGTTTAACTGTCTTAGGATAATGATGTTGACAACAGGAAGAAATGTTTTTACTAAAGTAAGCAATAAAAGTCTAAATGTATGACATATTTTTATGTTTTGTATAGTTTAAGATAACACTTGAAAGTTTGTGATATGAAATAATTCGTTTATTGTAACCTAGGCAAACGTTGTGACAAAAATGTAACGAAAAAAATGAAAGTGAAGATCATATTGAATTTTTGAATCTATTTGAACACACGAAAAGTATCATCAATGAAAATGGATTTTGTTTGGTTGACGCAATGGGAAACAGTATAATTAGTTCTCTTTAAGACCCACCTTGCTTACCACCCTGGAGCCTTTCCTACTGTCATGGAGCCATACCTTGTCTATTATCATGGAGCCCCACTTTGCATACTGTCATGGAGCCTCACCTTGCCTACTGTTTTGGAGCTCCACCTTACATACTGTCTTGGAGACCCATCATACCTACTGTCATGGAGCTCCACCTTACATACTGTCTTGGAGACCCATCATACCTACTGTCATGGAGTCCCACATTGCATACTGTCATGGAGTTCCACCATGCCAATGTCATGGGAGTCTCACCTTGACTACTGTCATGGAGCTCCACCTTACACACTTTCATGGAGCCCCACCTTGTCTACTGTCATGGAGCTCCATATTTCCTACTGTCATGGAGGTTCAACTTACATGCTGTCATGGAGCCCCGCATTGCCTACAGTCATGGAGCCCCACCATGCCTACTGTCATGGAGCTCCACCTTGGCTTCTGTCATGAAGCTCCACCTTACACACTTTCATGGAGCCCCACCTTTCCTACTGTCATGGAGCTCCATCTTTCCTACTGTCATGGAGGTTCAACTTACATACTGTCATGGAACCCCGCATTGCCTACAGTCATGGAGCCCCACCATGCCTACTGCCATGGAGCCCCACATTGCCTAGGGTTATGGATCCCACATTGCCTACTGTCAGAGAGACCCATCATTCATAAAGTCATGGAGACCCATCATGCATACTGTCATGGAGCCCCACCTTGCCTACTGTCATGGAACCCTACTTTGCCTTGTGACCTGCCAAGTAAGAAACGAATTCGAATATGAGCATAACGATAAAAAAATTCGAATTCCTAAAATTTATCAAATTACATTTTATTATTAAGCTATTGACAATATGTGAAACATCTGACTTGAGTTACTTATGACCTTTCATCAACAAATCAAGGTTATAAGAAAAAAAAAGCTCAGTATATGATGGGAAGCAAAACTAACAAACATTACTTAACGATTTAAAGGGTATTATGTGTAGTGTATTTAGCTGATGAACTAGAATTAATTAAAGATATTCTGGTATCACTCAGAAATTGAGTCGTGTTTGAAGACAGTTTTACGCTATTTACTAATACTGCCAACAGGCCCGCCACGAAGAGGTGGGAACCTGAGCCTTCAAGCCCCTTAGCTTGCAAGTCATAATGTGCTATTTAATGATTAGGAAGTTATAGGAGGTAGCCCTATATTTAGAAATTGTCTGTGGTCCACCAAGGACCAAAGACTTTTTGTAATGTGAGTGATCCACGATTTCAATAAGATTGAGAATCAACGATCTAGCGCTTTCAAGTTTCAAGAAATAACATTTTCTTCGCAGCCTGCAAGTTTACCAACAAAGACCTTGCTGAGTGCTGGCAAGACGTATGAAGATGGCGTTATGAGAGCTCTACAGATGAGGGAAGAAGGAAACAGAAGTGGCAAAAACTCATCAATATTTTTTCTTCGAATGTACAATGACAAAGGTGAAGATACAGAAGTTGTGTAAATGTAATTCAATTTATGATAAGCTCCGTTTGTAACGTTTTTCATAAATTAATCAGATGTAAGTAATGTTTGGATAATGGAAAAATTGATGCAATATTGTAAAGTGAGATGTACTTGGATATTCTCACGTTGTATTTTTTTCTTTTGGTCTTTCTTTCTAATGTAGATAATTAAGTCAAAATTGTGATTAATAAAAATATGTTACATCAAAATATGCTAAGATCCAATTCTCAGATATATACATGTATTTTAGTTTCTTTTGCTGCATGAAATGTCCGTTTGTATTAATTGTATTAATATGTTTGCTAGGACATGAAATGCTCACTTAAATTCATTATATTGCTCCGTTCCATAGGTCATGAAGTGTCTGCGTACATTGATTACGCACATCGACTAGCTACTGAAGATTTCGGCCCGATTTTCGATCTTAGTAAACGATTTCTGCCACTAAAGAGAGACCTCAGCTTCTATAACTGGGAAACATCAATGATTTCTTGGAACGATTCTCCTAATTATGAGGCATGACTGCATTTTATGTTAAATTTCATTATATACAGAACAGAAAGAAAACATTATGTAGCGTTATTGCTTGTAAATGTTGAGATAATTGCAATGTCCTGTTTAATCTCTAAAAAGAAATAGTATATATGTATTGTAATTTGAACTTGTGAGTCTACAACTTAGATATTTTAAAAGCTTTTAATTAGCTTCATTTTCTGTGTGTGAGTGTGTGGGTTTATATGTTTGTGGGGTTATTCTCAAATCTTGGTAACTCACTATTGGACCTTTTCTATGTTAGTGTGAAGGCTCAGATTTGTAGATTCTACATAACGATACATGATTATAATCATTTTGAGTCCATGACTGCAAATCGGGTAGAATTACGAAACTAATTGCTTTATAGTAATGTTATAATGGGAACAAAATTCGCTTTCGGAGAATCCAATCAAAATAATTACGATGCATAGAATATCGAGTAATAGTGAAAGAGAATGTTTAATTCTTTCAAAACTGAAAAGAATATATTTATATAATCTGATAAGTCATTATTAACATTTTCGGCGACCCAAATTCAAATCTGCTTGATTCCCTTAGTTGGTCGCGACCCACACTTTGAGAAACTCTGGTTTATTGCGCTTTTTAATGTTTGAAATGAAAATGCACAGGTCCTGTGCAAAAATTTAAACGGGATGGTGTTCCGAAACAAAAAGGATAACAAGATTGTCAATCCAGATCCCTTTGGAATTCCTGGAGACAATTCAAGTCGGACAACTCTTTCAACTACTGAATACTTGAGTGCTTTTGTCATGGACCACTACAACAGAAGATGTTCATGACGGCTGTATTCCAGGTGAGATAACTTGTTTCTAATTTACATTATATCATGTTAAGATTTCTTTATTCTGTTCAAATATTTCATGTACATGTTACGGCCAGTTAGCACAGTGCGGCCATTGTACACACTATGTCTATATTTCATCAATTATGTAAATATGACTCAATTAAAAAATTCTTATGTAGTTTAATATGCTTCTTATCCTTTTTTTGTAAGCTCTATAATTAGGCTTAAGAAACACAGTTGTATGTTGCATTTTGTTTTTATAAATCTTTAAAAAGTGAATCTTTTAGATTTAATGCAACAGTTTTTGTCTCGTAGTGAAGTTGGTCAATGGGCGTTTTGACATCTTTTTTATGTATTGTTGTTATTATTCTAACTGTTTAGTTCAATAAAGTCTCTTCCATACAAGACAAAGCGAGAGCCAAAAGAAATATTTTCTCATCTGGCCATCCTAAGACAGTTTCGAATATTATATTCGATAATCAAATATCTAATTATAAATAATGCGTTCCATACATAATTTTTTTAGTGAATAGTGTTTTATTGACTATGGCATTCGCCCACTATATTGTTTTTATGTTTTGGGTTGTTTAACTTGCCTCTTTCTTCATTAAGCAGGTTTATAACAATATTCAGTGAATGTCTTACAAGCCTCAAATGGTGTTGTTATTGTGTTATCTTATTCAAATATTGCAAGTATTTATGACCCACATTTTAAAATTGAAGGTAATGGTGCTTTTTTCTGGGAGGGGGTAATTTGGGGAAATGCACAACCCTGTGAATTTTAGCCGACATTGTTCTCTCCCTTTTTAAAGCAGTCTGAGTACCACGCTCGAAACTGTCCATAATGTCAGTTCGTTTGATTTCAGTTAATGCAGACTTGAGGTCGTTGACCGAAGCACGGATGTGCATCCGCCGCCATCTCGAAAGTGCTTGGTTGGCTTGCTCTTCTGTATTTCTCATGAATCGACTTATGATTTCATCAATATCAGCCGAGACGGTTTCCTCACCACGTTGAGGGAAAAAAGGCAAACAACGATAAAGTCGGACCCAGTCGCCTTCAATTTTCTGGGCGACAAACTGACATAATCCCTGAAGACGATCTGAGGAAGCAAAAACAATTTTTTTAATAATTTGCAACTTGCGTGATTTCGTTATGGATTCATGCCTCTTCACGGCCAATAAAAAAAAATAAGAAAAAAAGCTTTTATTTTAAAACTGAAATGAAGCGACTGAATAAATAAAGATAAGAATATTAAGCTTTAAATCTGAAAAAGAATTCAGAGCAATGATACAAAATTTACCACACAAATAAATACTTAATACGATGTAAACACATCCGATCAAAAAATTGAAGCATGGGGTTGAGAGAAGAAAAAGATACTATTTTAAAAAATTAACTGCTTCAAGTAACGGTTGTATAGTGTTAATAAAAGAACATAATATATTTATTAAAATTATTGACTTTGCTGGTAATGTATTATGCGGTACTTTACTATTCTTTTTCCTGATAAAGTTTGTTTCTCAAAGTCTATATTATTAATAACCCACCTCTCCCACCCCTTTTTACTGAGCTTTATTTAAAAATATATTTTACTGTTTCTATTTCGGCTAAAAATAAATTTACCTTTCTTCTTTTTCCATGACCGTGTATTTCTGGAGTAAACCGGAAGGTTGTGAAATATTTTTTTCAGAGTTTCCGGGCTAGTTTTTAACAAATGAATTTCCTTCAATTTGGCCAAACAACTTTCAATTCTTTGCAGTTCAACTTCTGCCTTCCTTGCAACTCGACGCCACTGCCTCAACTCCTGAATGGCATGCTCGAGTTCCACTTCTTTTTGATGTTTAAAAGAATCTCGACCTTGAATAAATGTTTTCTGCTTTTCCAAATCTCCAATACGCCGTTCGATTGCTGGCTTTCTGACTTTCAGATCGATTATTTCACTCTGCAGTCTTTCAAAATTTTCCTGGCCAAAGAATTAGGATAGATACTAATATGAGATGTCTTGATAGCATCGTTAAATTGATAGCTGCTTATTACTTTCTCAGGTTTTATTTCGGCTTTTTTTTTAAAGAGTATTGATAGCTTACTTTTTATTGCAGTGTTGATTTGATGTTATAATTCAAATATTGTTGTACCTTGTAAGAAATTTTCCAAACTCAATTGAAAGCGTACTAAGTATGGGTCATTTATATACTTTGTTCCATTATGGTAATAAATTCAAAAAAAAACATCTTATACTCTGTGAAACGATAAATTAGACATTTAAAGTCAGTTATGATTTATCTCACTTTACCTGACTTTCTCTGTCCACCGGTAGTCCATTTATTTTCATTTCCATCTTCCTGTATTCTTTAATTGTCAGGTCTTCTAAAACATCTTTATTTTCAATTCGCAGTTTTTTCTCCTCTTCCTAAAATTGAAAAAAAAAAGTAACAACATTGAGACGTGAGCCACTTATAAAATAGAAAATTATAGCCCAGAGAGGGCGAAATCTTGTTCAGTTTTAGAAAGGAACAACCAGGTATATTTCTTTTCCATGACACATTTTTTTTGTGTGTAAACATTCGCCATGTTCGTTAATAGCTGCTTTACCTTATTGCCGAATATTTCAGTGGGCTTTTTTATTTTATTTATAGAAATGTAGAAGGCTATTAACTTATACAACGTACACACCTGGAGAATTATTTCTTTTGGTTTTAGTTTCTTCAACTCTTCATCACAATCAACAACAGCTTTTTGTAAAGTTTTGACATTAAATTCATTGACATTTGCCTTCAGCTGGGACTCCCGATAACATCGCATCTTAAAAAAAATACAGATGATAATAATCACATTGTGTTTACGCTATACATTGATTTATAACGAATGTTTAATTACGACAATATTTTTTATAAAGTTGAAATTTATATTTGTTTTTCTTTGGCTAAAAAATCTATGTAAACCATGCCTTTTTAAAAACTCATTTTTGAAATCACAATTTCAATGAAACAAATTTGATGATTTAGTCATTAGTTTTGTTCTGCTTAAACATGAGATCTTCTGTGATCAAATTTTCAGTAGATTGTTTATTACTAGGGTCTGTAAATAATCGGATTACGGTATCCAAAAAGTTTACAAGCTTGACAGCGAAAATAAACATTAAGTTAATGTTCCTTTTTAGTCTTTTTTAATTCAATTTAGCAATAAGATAAGCCTCATAAAAACTTAACATCTAACCTGGATTTCTTTTTTCTTCTCCAGCTCTGCTATGTCATATCGAAGGTACTGTGGGTATGACACGTCAGCCTCTACCCACATTAACAGACCCTTGCAGGCATTTCTTAAGTTCTGACATGCGGCTGGGAACATGATGGCTATGGGACTGTGGTCAATCCTTAGACGTTCGGCCGTCTCTTTCATTGAAGTGTCAAAATGTTGGATGTGAAGGGATTCCTTCTCGAATTTGTCGGCCATCATTGTTATATTCTGTGACATTGTTCAAAAATATAACACTTTATAAATGTTTAGTGTGAATATATTTTTATATTATGCTTGTTTGGCGTGAGTTTTTTTTATTATTATTTTAATGTATGTTTCTGTGTGTAGTTTACTATATGTGTTAACTTCGATATACTTTAATTAACCAGTCACAAATTGTTCCATCGCATATGCATAAAAAAATTTAATTACTCTTCGGAAAAACAATGGTTCTCAATCCTTTCGAAGAGGTAGAGAGATAGATAGAGAGAGAGAGATAGAGAGAGAGAGAGAGAGAGAGAGAGAGAGAGAGATAGAGAGAGAGAGATAGAGAGAGAGATAGAGAGAGAGATAGATAGAGAGAGAGAGAGATAGAGAGAGAGAGATAGAGAGAGAGAGAGAGAGAGATAGAGATAGAGGGGGAGCATTTGCTTCCCCCCCCCCCTTACATTTAAAAAAAAATGTCATAAAGTTGTTATTTGCCCCCCCCCCCGGAAAATTTTTGCCCCCCCCCCTGGAAAAATTCCTAGCGACGCCCATGAGTGCGGCTATCGTTTTTCTTTAATCAAGATAAATACATGAACATTGCTCATAGAACAATCCATTATATATTTGTTATTTTGAAGCAACGTTCAATTCTATATTAGAAGTACGTATAATTAACATAATCGTGGACCAATGGAAGTCTCTTTACGGAGCTAAGAACCGCTGCGATAGATAGTCATGTAATCTACTTTATTTCTAATGTAAAACTACACTATCACATTACACGTTGCTGGATTCAGCTAGTATATGCAGATGATTTCATTGTTAACAAAATGACACATCCTGTCAAGTCCTATCGGAATGGACTTTGATCTGTTAATTCCAATGTTGAACCTTCAGCTAGACCGCTCATTAATTGCCCTTGGTTGACGCAGTGTTGTAGTAGTCATTGTACCGTAATTTGTTGACGTTGCTGCTGATACAAGCAAGCTAATATTTTTCAGCTCTGTTGAGACGGATTATTTCAACTAGATATTGACTTGTTTACACTAAAAGAGCTTGAGGTAGCAAAATATCAAAGTTCATTATGTAAACTGCAGCATATAAAAGCTGCAACCTTATCGATGTTCTAGCCATATGAAAGATACTAACGTATAAAAGCTACAACCTTATCAAAGCTATAACCATACAAAAGCTACAACCATACACAAGTTACTACCATATAAAAGCTGATAACATATAAAAGCAACTAACATATTAAAGTTACTAGCATATAAAATTTATTAACATATGAAATTTACTAACATATGAAATTTACTAACAGATGAAATTTACTAACATATGAAATTTACTAACATATGAAATTTACTAACATATGAAATTTACTAACATATAAAAGCTACTAACATATAAAAGCTACCGTTATCACACTTGTTATGTTGAGCTACCCTGTATTGATTTGTTTAATTAAATTCTAAAGTGTTATTTAACACAGTGACGTATGCAAAATGGCTTTATCAGGCTAATCTGCAGGACTATTAGGGATACAAATCAATTTTTTTTCGACTTCCGTGTGTTGAACGTGTGGTGAACGATAAACTGAAATTACTTCCAGATTATCGAATAATAATAAAAAAAAAGTAATAAAAAAAAAAGAGCTATAAAATTGTTATGCATATTTTATCACCATAGTTTATTCACAGCGCGTGCAGAGGCGGCCTGAGCACAACATGTCGATGCGCGGGCGAACAGTTAATGCTGAGCCGAGAGTCGTAAGAGTCGGCTGCATGCTGTATCGCTAAAGCTACTATCGCAGCGCCTCCTCAGGCTTGAGCTCTGGTGCGTTTGCCCTAGTTATTATCCCCTAAGGATCACTAAAAGTGTGTTTTCAGATATACTTAGACAGATTGACAGTCAGGCGGACAGCCAGACAAAGAGACCGACAGGCAGACCGGTAGGTAGGTTGGTAGATAGGGGCAGTGCTCGATTTACCGCCGGGGATGAGACTGATACCTGTCATCCCTGGCTCTGCTTTAGCTAATATATCCCTGCCGGGGATGAAACTATAGACATTTATCCCCGGCTCTGCATAATTTTTTTTTCTTCCCCGGCACTGGTTTTTTCTTAAATCGAGCACTGGGTAGGGGTATAAGTCTGCAACAGCTAATTCAAAAACCCTCTACCGATGTCTTAAAAAAAATAAAAGTAACTGAACAACAAAAATTGGCGGCATGTAGCAGTGGACTTTAAGCTCATAAATATTAATGAGAATAGCAGTCGTATTACAAAAGAACGACTTTCGACAACTTGATTAATAAAAAAAACAATTAATTCTAAAACTTCTACGTTCCGGCCTTGAGAAAATTAGGTAACATAATTTGTAGTGACTTTGCCGATTAAGTATTATAAGAAACTTGATAAACAAAGATCCAGTAATGGATCACAATAAACTTATTGAGTTCATATTCAACAAATATGGCGGCTTTCGGGGGGAAAAAAGTGATTAAAACATTATGTGCTGTGTGGTGTGGCCTGCTACTGAAAAACAAGCAATTAAGCCTGTTCCATTCTGGACACATGACGTGTTAGCGCATTTTCGTGTTATGTATCAGTACGTTTGTTAGCTTTCAGTAAATATTTGTAAATTTTGGAAATGTTTATAAATTCAATTGTGTAATGCATATATCTGTAAAAAAAAAATATTATAAAGACGTTTCTTTATATTTGAAAAAAAAATTATTTTCTCTTAAATCTAACTACAAGTGATTTGTGGTTACTGAAATAGGACTCATAATTGAAAACATTCGAAATTGTAGTCATTTAATCGTCCGAAAACTCCGTCAATTGTTGCATAGCTCTGATACTTTCGATTAAACTCAGAACACAAACTTACTATTTCATTTGATGAGTTTCTTAATAAATCTTGGTGAAACTACGTGCTGCAGTATTTCGCACCAAATGAATGGGTTATTGAACGTACAATATATAAGCCCCTTAGGAGCCCTAAAGCCCGGCCTCAGAGGTCCTATCGCGAAATGAACTTTTGATGTACACTTGGCAGGCCAAGACCTACAAAATGATATATACATCATGGGTCTAGGACTTATGGTTGCTGAGATATATAGCGCTCCTTTGTTAATATAGCTTATATAGTAAAAAAACGGTACTTTCTAAGCCCCCTTTTACGGCCCTCAGAGGTCAGATCGCGAAATGAACTTTTGCTGCACACATGGCAGGCCAAGACCTACAAAATGATAAATACATCATGGGTCTAGGACTTATGGTTGTTGAGATTTAGGGTGATGACAGACAGACAGACAAAACGGGGACAAAAAAATGTACAGGTTAGTAAAAATGAATCAAAAGAATATGCTAATTCGGAATCGTTCGAAACTCAATGAAGTGCCCCATTGTGCTACCATTTCTATATACCATAAGGGACCGTTCAATTATTACGTACTACCTTTGGGAAAAAGGGGGGGGGGGGTACGAAATGTGACACAAGATGATAAAGAATAGTTACGCGCAGAGGGAGAATGGAAAGGGGCAAAACTAAAATATAAGAGCGTTGCGTAATAAGTGAATGGCCCCTGATTGAAGTGTCTGCAATAGTCTGTATACTGATATTTCGAAAACACAAAATTAGATATTGTCATTTCTATTTAGTAGTAGCTACAGCTAAACTTTTTTTCATGTGCCTTAATCATATGAATCGATTTAAAACATTTTTTTAAAGATATAGTTTTATTTTTATGAAAAAAATTAATATAAAATAGCTAACTGAAATAACATTTTCAAACCAAAGTTGTGTAAGCATTAAGAAATTAATGCATTAAGGTTTTTATAAATACGTCTGTATCTATATACCATTTAGATCTGTTAAAAATAGAAAATTCGCATCCCAAATTACGAAAATTACGAACTGATATGAACCTTCACAGAACGCCCATTGTTTGTTTTGTTTAGTGTCAAATTTCATGCCATTGAAATTTTTCAGAAATATTTTTTTTTCGAAGTCCTCTCTACAAAAACAATTTGTCAGCAATGGATGAGGATTTTCTAGCGCCTGGTGGAAAATGTGTCGCAGACTTCACAACGTGAGATTCTTTGATTTTTCTTATTGGTTTAATTGTATGGATTAGTTTTGCTATGGTGATATTCGCTTTATACCAATTTTTTTTAATTAGCATAGTAATAGAAAGTTTAAAGCTTTGAAAGCATACTAAGTATACGTAACGGTTGTTCATTAATTAGGTCAAAATTTTAGTTTGACACTTGTTGACAAAGGAGCGGAAAGTGGAGTGAGGAGTGGGGGGGGGGGGGGCTAAAAAGTGCAAAAAAAAATTGTTCATATAATAAACGGGTGACACCGGAATGAAAAAGGGTTGCCACACAAAAATGCGGCCGACGAGAGCCGTAAAATACAAACTACTAATAGCCACACCATAATTTGGCAAGAGTTAATCTGTTAAGTCCCTGTAAGGATGGGATATTTATCTCTTTGATCCTATTTGAATATATATATATATAGCGCCCTTCTTACATCCCCGCCATGGTTGATATTTTAATACCATCGGTTCTCACTGGAGATAGAACCCGAGATCCTTACAGGGACTTCACACATACACACACACTCATACACACACACACACACATATACACACTCAGCTCGCGTGGTTGAACACCGTTCGGCCATTGGCCCTCGATGATCCGTCCCCTAACAAGAGCTATTATAAGCAATGAAATAATAGGGAGAAAAAAAAACACAAATGCAATGTAAGTGCATCAGTGGCGTAGCGAGCTTAACTCGCGCCCGGGGCACAATACCTTTTTAGCGCCCCCCTCCATTCGAAAACCATATAATATTATATGTACCATTTGCACCCCCCCATTTGTAAGTAGCGCCCGGGGCATGTTGCCTCCCCTGCTCCCCCTCACTATGCCGCTGAAGCGCATTAAACCCAAAGAAGAGCCGCGTGTGAATGTGAGCTGCATTAGGCAGCAGTAGTTATATGTTGTTTTTTTTTGAACTATTCAGTTGTACGTTTTGATATGACTTTCCTTTAAACTATCAATAATAAAATATGTTTAAGAGAAAAGAAAATCTTATGATATCATGTACTAGCTCGAACTAATCTGCCTGCCCTACAAGATGACACTGCATTAATCTAATCACTTTGTAAGACGTGATCAATTACTCTAGTAAAATGTTTATGCCATTGAGTACACACTAACTTACACAACGTTGTAAGAAGTGCACCATTTCACTAGTAGAAAGTTTATGCCCATGACACCACACTAACCTGCATCACGTTGCAAGAAGTGAACAATTTCACCAGTAAAATATTTATGTCCGTGACACACTACTAATCAGGGCTGGCCTTAGGCAGATTTGATCGATTGCTCCAACTTGGGCCCTGCGCCTGGCAGGGGCCCCAGCATTTACATTTAGATAATTAACAACAATAGTCTTTATTGTAAAAAAAATTAGAAGAGGGGCCTCGCAAGCATCCATTAAATTGGGCCCCGCTATTAGTAAGGCCGGCCCTGCTACCAACCAACCTAATGTTGTGAGGAGTGAAAAATTTCAATAGTCAAATGTCTATTCTCATCACAGCTACGAGGACTTTTTGTCTTCTCAAGTGACCAAGATTGACTTAGACTATGTAGAAGACATTCACATAGCGAGGAAACTTGTGGAGCTTGGGTACAGGGGTGCCAGAGAGGGGTTCTCAGAGGAAGAATTCAACGCAATGAAAGCGGCTATAGAAGTCAGGAAAGCAATTTTCAATGTGGTATGCTGAGTAAAATGTTGTGCCCATCATTTGTATGATGTGTACTATCAAGTAAACTTTTAATGATAACTATAATCGCTGTGTCCTTGACCATAGACCTAAAGAGACTTTGAGGTACACATTGGGTTGTGTTTTTTTCCACAAAGCCTTTATTAGTTTACAGGCTGTACCAAGCATAACAATTTCCACTCAAAAATTATTATTAGTTTTAAATTAAAAGAATGCTTTTTACCATAATAAATAAAATATTTAGCTAAAAGGATTAGGTAGAGTGCTTCAAACGTATCTATCAAATACAAGTAAATGATTGTGTAACGAATAGCTCATATCCATATTTATTTAGTAGTGTTAAATATTTAGTAATAGATATTTTTATGTCCTGCTTATGTGCATTTAGAAAACTCTGCTAAGTGCGGGGAAAGAGTATGATAGCGCCATGCTGAGGGCCATGCAAATGAGAGAGGAAGGCAACAGAACAGGGAAAAGTGCTTCCATATTTTTTATTCGTGACAGGAATGAAAAAGGTCAGAACAGATGTAAATACTGGGTTCTAAAATAAATGTTTATGTTAATTTATAATTATTTTTTTTTAAATGGTTACGCCACTTGTGTGACATAGTGCTCAAGATAAATCAATCTTTTTTTTTTTCATTCAGTATCGTTTTAGATATGCTATCAAGCGTCCCCTTCAAGTAATATTAGATCACATTAAATATGATGCATATGTAGGCCCACAGTATAATATTCCTTAAACTTGTGGGGTGGGCACATTTTTTGAGTCGCGGGCCGCATTGGGTTCGTAAATTAAACCGGCGGGACGGATCAAAAGCGAATATATGGAGCGTAAACAGGAACTAACATAAATAAAATATAAACATTATAAACTGAAATGTTCACTCTGAAACTAGTGGTGGGCCAGATTAAACAGTTTGGTGGGCCAGATTAAACAGCTCGGTGGGCCAGATTAAACAGTTCGGTGGGCCAAATTTGGCCGGTGGGCCGTAGTTTGTCCATGGCCGTCTTTAGACTTTTAGCCATCCCCCAGTTGATCAAAAAGACAAATATCTTTGTTTGGAACTGTGCGTTTCACAATGGCAGTGGTGTGGTGTTTGGCTTTTGTGCGCATGCTCACATAGGAAGAGGCACGCGATGCTGCAAGGGAGAAAGAGAGAGTATTATCACTGTTTGATTTCTTTTTCTTTAGGGATTTTATCAAGTTATTGAATTATAATGCTTTTTATACATGTTTGTTTCCTTTTTACACAAGTTTAAAACAAAGGCTAAACATTTTCTAGAGCAGCACATCCACTAATTTTAGCTTAGAGCCGCCACTGATATACATCTACTAAACTATTCGCCTACTGTTGTAAAACGCAAGTATATCGACAGGAGTGTTTCTGGGTCGAGCGTATTTACCCCATCCAACTTAAATACTTCCTTTGCCATACTGGTCATGAGTTGGGTAAATTACAAAAAAATAGTTGTGCCTCATGATAGCCATGCAATCATCTTGCATACAGTGGCTAGTAGAAAAATATACACCAAGTGATTTTTTCCCTGAAATCTGTTTTAACTTTGCTTTTAACTATACAGTTTCTAAACTTAATTGCTATCTGCATTAGGTCCAGGTTACATATGCCACTTACTTCAAACTGTAATGTTTCTATACCAATTGATTAAGGTCAAGAAGTTTCAGGTTATATAGACTACTCTCACCGGCTGGCCACTGAAGACTTTCGCCCCATCTTTAATTTGGAAAAAAGATTTCTCCCACAAAAGACAGATCTAAGTTTCTTTAACTGGGACACCATGAATGTTGGAAGCAAAAGTTCACCCAACTACGAGGTAGACTAATTGAAAACAAGATACTCACAGTTAACAATGGCATGCGTGTTTTACTTCTGAAAACATTCTGGATGGTTAATGTTTTAATGCCACACTTTTTATTTCGTACTATTTTTTTGTTGAGAGTTTTTAATGGTTGTAATTTTAAAAGTGGTTTAGTTAGTCATTTTGAAATCGATTGATCTTTTTTATTCTTTCATTTTTTATAACAATTCATTACAAGTAATCATGGATGAACATTAAAGCCTATGTTTTGTTCGGTTTAAAAAGTAATGCTTCCAATATTAAAATGTTACTAAAATAGATTATTCCATTACTTTAGATTAACCAATTTTAACAAGTATTGTTTTTTAAAGCTGAAATATGTAATGTGATTCCAGGTTATCGCAAGAAGTCCAAGTGGAATGTTGTTCAGGAATAAAAGAGACGGAAAGATTATCAACCCTGATCCGTCTCTTCACTCGCCGGGAGATAACTCTTCCAGAACTATTGTCCGAGCAGACGACTATATCAGTGTGGTTGTATTTGACCACTATAATAGAAGAAAGCTATAGCAACAAAGACCTTTTTAGTTCAATACCCATTCAAAACTTTGCGTATTGTTATCATCTGTATGGGCTTTGAAAGAAACAATGTGTGGAACCGAGTTAATTCAGTTTTAAATTATAAAAACACGAAGACAAGACGAATGGTTAAGAAACGAATTAAAGCTGGAAAGAAAAATGTATTTGATTGTTAGCTTTATTTCAAATGGCCTATATAAGAAAGACTTTATAGTATTCTTATTTTTATATATTCGAATTTTTAACAATAATTGCATAATTTATGAAATATTACTTATATACTAGTTTTTTACTTTCTGAAATTTTAAAAATCTTTTCTGTTTGACTTTTATACAAAAGAGACATACATTTTCAAATATTTCTTTCTAATAGAGTCTGTTAATTATTTCTTCAATTTCGAGTCGTCATTAATTAAATTTTTTGTAAAGTTTGAATTTCATTTGTTAAATATTTCTGACAATCCGCTGAAATGCAATTGTTTAATTAATACGGCCTGGCGGTGTCGTTATTTATTGCCGGTATCGAAACTTAAGCCTTGCCCGGTGTCGGTTTGGCGAAATCCGTCCGACACCAACACCGAGATAATAATTAGAAAAAAAAATATTAATTTAAAAAAAAAAATCAAGTTTTAGAACAAAATTGGTTGTCAGGTTTTTTTATGTATATCAATACTTTTTAATCCGTTCTTTACCAGGACCTTCATATAAACCATTACTAAACAACATGCAAAGTTTATCATGTTTGATAAGAACTTTTTTATTAAGGATTGACTGTAACGAATAACAGTATATTCAATTGGTAAATCCTTTAGAGTTTGCGCAATTTAAAATTTACTTTGGATTGATTTTCTTTTACCCACAATCGCCGCAATATACAGAAGTGGCATCTGTCTTAAAACTAACATTTCTAAGCTTGCCGTTGTCTAATTTTCCTGTCCCTGAGAACAGCATTTGAGGACAGTTAAGATGATCAGAAGGGGCTTATCATGATCCCAAATGTTCCTTTGCCTAGAGCATCACATGTACCTTTGCCTATGGCTTCCAAATATACTTTGCCAAGGACCCCAAAAGGCAGAATGACTCAAAAAATTATTAGGGCCCTAGTTTTGCTAACGGTATATTTGGGGTCCTCTGCAAAGGTGCATCTGGGAGTCTTTAGATTAAACATTGTCAGCCAATAATATTCGTTTCTAAATAAGGCCCTTCTCCCCCCACCCCCCAAGTTAGTTATTTATCCCGGAAAAACCTTAGATTGCCCTTCCTTAAGGCAGAATATATTGTTTTCCTGTCATAATATAAAACCCACCAATAACAAATTTTAAACTAATTAACACCCATGAGTAGCAAAATGGTTCAGATGTTTACTTTTAATTAGCTAAACATTAAACTTAAAATTTGTATTAATTTCTAGGGAGCGACCGATAATCGGATCGGTTTCGGTATCGGACCGATATTGGCACTATCGGTTAATATCGGATCGGCCGATTGTTGTAGGGAGCGACCGATAATCGAACCGATCTTGGCACTATGGGTTAACTATCGGACCGGCCGTTTTTTGGCTGCCGATACATTGGTTTTTTTTTTCACAACAGAATTGCAGAAAAAAAAATCAGTAAATAACCCAATTCTATAACCAGATCAGACAAGATTAAAAAAAAAACCCGTACACAGAAATTGTCACGTCTACATCAGAGATATGACCTTGAAACAATAGGATTGGCATTTCTTAATTCTAATGTATGACCTTGAATGATACAATTAGTGAACATCTGTGTGTATTTTTTGTTGGGATGGGAATTGAGGGGGGGGGGAGGGGGAACAAGACTTACGTGTGGGCGAAGTGTCACGAAATATGACAGGGAAGGGGTAAGCATGGGTTGACATACGTCATTAGCTGTAGCACGAGAAAAACACGTGTTTGGCATTGTTGTTGATTAAAAAAAATATCGGTATCGGGGGGGGGGGGGGGGGGTTAAACAAGACACGCGTTGGCGAAGTGTTACAAAATATGTGAACATGGGTTGACATACGTCACGAGAATAACACATGTTTGGCAATGTTGTTGCTTTAGGGTCTGTCCATTAATTACGTCAAAAAAATAGGGGGAGGGGGTCAGAAAATTTTTGACAATTGTTGACAAGGGGGAGGGGGGAGGTCAAGAAAGGTTGACGTCAACAATGTTACTTTTTTTAATTTAATATAATTACTTAATAAATAGGAAAATTAAGCAGCGTTTGTAGTTCTGTGTTGCACACTCGCTTAACATTCAGTATTTTAATTAAACTAACTATATTTCTACAAATTTTTCCACATAAACTTTTTGGAAGCCACCTTTTTTAGGGGGAGGGTTATCAAATGTTGACGTAATTTTATAGGGGGGTCTCTGGAAGTTTGACAAGTTGTTGACAAGGGGGAGGGGGGGAGGTAAAAATCGCCAAAAATTTGTTGACATCATTAATGGACAGCCCCTAAAAAGAAAATATCGGTATCGGTAAAAATGCTGGGGGAAATATCGGTTTCGGACTATCGGTAAAAAGGCATATCGGTCGCTCCCTATTAATTACAGCAAAATAAACCCTTCCTTTTAGAACGTGGTTGAGTAAGGCAGCGCCTATTTTATCAATTTACATGAAAGTTTATGTGCCTCTAGGCAATTTCCAGATCTTTGATAGAAAAATTGACTATCGTGGCATATATGTAACCTTTTTTTTTTGTTAACTAATGGATGGCGAATTTCAATGGTTACAAAAACAAATATGTTTGCACGCTGAAAAATGAAAGACATTAATGTATCTCAGTTTTATTGTTTTAATTACTTTCTGCTTCAACGCAGGGTCGGCTTAAACCAATCACGCAAAGCATATGACCCCCCCCTCCCCCACTAAGAAATATGGTATGGGGACAGTATTTTCTCTAGTTTGTGCGCATGTGAGAGTTCACAGACATTACAACATATCTCACAACTGTTTTATTTAATCGTCCTGCATCCGGCCATGTAGCTCACACAATTTAAAATTCTCATTTAAAGCTGCTCATAGCCATAATCTGTTGTCTCGCATCGCCTTCAGAAAATGAGAGAAAATTGGGTAGAGGTATGTGTTTAATTAATTGTGTATACGGCCCACTCAAAGTTATTACGCTAACCATTTCGAATGTGTATATTTTTAAGCGATGACTTAATGAAGTTAATAAATACCTATTGATAGTATTTTTCTTTTGATTAATAACAAAAGTTACTGTGTACTACAACACACGTTTACTGTATCATGTATTTACAAATGTATATAATAATGTAATATATATCTATATAGGCCTATAAATATAAAGAGAAATAATAACTTTCCTTTCTAATAGCTGAATACTTTTCTATCTACCTAACGTAACTACATTAGGAATATTTTATCAAGAAACTGAAGCTAATGATGTTGACAAATCTGTAAGTCATGTTTTCAACAATAATATACGGTACGTACATTTTAAATGAGATTTAATAGATCTCGCATGCATTAATTTACAGTGAATAGTTGATCTTGGGAGCAGAAGAGAATAACTGAGAACAAATTATTAGCAGACTACACAGAGAAATTGAGCCCAATGTTGACCAATGTGTGATAAACATACCTGGATTAGAGGTTGAGATTTAACAATAGAGACTTCAGCGACCTTGATAAGTTGATATTATATTTAGACTTATATCGTGGTGCCTGCCACACATTTGCAACTTATGTCCTAGTCATACACATTACTAAATATAAATTAAATGATTATCATGAATTCATACGGAGAGGGAGAAACAGAACCCCAACTTGACTTTTTACAACTCCCTCCCCCAAACCACAGAGAGGGAGAAACAGAACCCCAACTTGACTTTTTTACACCCCTCCCCCCAAACCACGGAGTGGAAGAGACAAAACCCCAACTAGACTTTTTTACAACCCTCCCCCCGAACCTAAGAGACTAAGAATAGGTGACGACATAGATTGGGGGGGATACCAGGCTGTGTCATTGGTGGCTAAGGAAACATTGGACATTTAAAGATATGTATCCCATAAATAGACACCAATTAAATATCGGCTAAATATAGACATAATACTATTATATTACCTCTGGTCCTTTATACTATTATACTCATAAAGATTATCAGTCATGAGAATAGAAGTGCCAGTTTAAAATTGACAGGTGACATACATTGTAGACATGAATGACAACACTAAACAATGGCCCACCTGAAGGTTAAGCCGTACAGCGTTGGCCAGATCACGTCTCTGTTTCTCATAATTGGTGGCCGTCTCTAGGTAAACGTCGCCTTCGTGTGGACTGAAACTTAGACAGTACCTTGACATGTACTCCAGGAGTTTTTCGATAAAGAAGATTGACTCAGAGAAGCCAACGCGGGTTGCCTTCAGCGATTTGTTTACTAAACACTGTACCTGTCAATATAAGATGTCACTATTACAAACGGTACCAAACGCTGTAGCTGTCCATATAAGATGTTACTGTTAGAAACAAGATTCACCGAAAACGGTCTGAAATACTCTCTGTCAAGGTGGTGGTCGTAAATTACAAGGGTTGTTGAGCCATGTTCGAACCACCACTGGCTCATGATGTCCGCAACACTAGTCAATAATATATATAAAAGCGATTTCGGTTCTGCGTTAAATCGAAAGTAAAGACTCAATACAACAATATTCCAGTTTAAAATACAATCATAAAAAAGTCGGATCTGCCCGAAACCAAAAATAACCTAGCCTACCGATCAAGCCTAAGGGAATATAACTCTATGCCAAGGTATTTGCAGGGTACATCTAGTGACACACAATGTTCATCACTGTAGCTAGATAAAATAGGGAGTAATACACCAGTGTCTAGTGCCTACCTGAACTAGAAGACGGTTGATGCACCTTACGATAATTAACTCAGGACGAGTAGTGGATTTTTTAAAGCTCCTTGTGAGGATGAGATTTTTATCTATTATATCCTATAAACAATTATTGGAACGTTTTTTTGTAGCGCTCTTCTTTATTCCCCACTGTAGCCGAGTGTGCAATGGCCATGGAGACACCACTGGGGAGATTTTTAGATGACTAACCCAACGATCACACTACCTCCAACTAACATTAGGTACACATTGGAAATTAAGAGCTTTCATCATGACCCGAGAAATCTCGCGTTTCTCTGCAGGGATCGAACCCGAGACCTCTAAGTCGATATCCGTTCAAGATTAGTAATTACAGTTGCGTTGCATGTCCCAACGAAGAAACTACAAATATGCAACTGAAAAATTCAATTCAATTACCAAGTTTAAAGATTCCTCGTCCACTGTCAAAGCATCCGTAGGGTCAGACTGTCGCTCAGCCAGTTCATTGAGTTGATTTAAACTAACCAGGCCAGACTGCCGGGCAGGTCTCAGGATCTAAGAAACAAGTTGTAATTGTGTGAGACACAAGTTGTCGCCTCATTGAGTGTATTTTACATTCATTGCGACTTACCTATAGCCAGCTTCGCCTCATAAAACTCAGATACAAGGAGTGCGCCATGCGCATTGGTGACATTAATGATCTTCTTGTTGATATTTTTTGTACCAATTAAACGTATACTTAAGAAAGAAAATGGCGTCGAACTTCAATTTAAATATTTAATTTATTAACTTGAAAGTTTGAGGAGCACTGTGGTAAATCTTACTTACCAGCTGAAGGGGAATGAACCACTGTTTGACATCCATTTCCATTTTACCATTTGCTTCGTAATAGGATGTTTCCAGGTTCAGCAGCCTAGCCTCAACAGAGCTGACAACTTCTTTCACAATGTTGTACACTGAGTGTAGACTTTGTGGACGTTCTGATGCTAGGGCCACGAATGTCTGTTTTTTACGGTAAAAGTTTAAACTTGTCGCCGGTGGCATGGCCCCTTTGGTTACATCTACTTGACCAAATCTTCATAGCATAACAGCAGAAAAATCAGAAATAAAATTAAGTATTTTATTACCCAAATTCAAAAAAAAAAAAAATACAAATATGTGTGAGTTATGTTTGAAGATGTATACATTGTACATCATAAAAATAAAGCACTTTTTACTTATGCTAAAATACAATGCATAATACAAATTAAAAATTATTTAAAAAAATGTAAATAACCTTTGATTAAAAATGCACTAAAAAGTAAAAAAGAAAAATCATTAGGCCCCCCTATAACATACAAATATTTATGTCAATTATCATTTACTAAAAAGTGTAAGAGTGGGTGCCTATCGAGATATATAGATTTGTCTTGCTTTTCAATATTAGAATAAAACATTTTTTTTTGGGGACACTTGAATATAGTTTAATAAACCCATTTTACGCTGGCGCCCTTTTTAAGGACACTCTTTAATTATTTTTTTTTTTTACATTTTGTTTCACGTGTTAGTAGACACCATAGATATATATAGTGGCAGGCACCGTATATTTTCTCAAAGTTTTCAGATTTTTTTTTTATTAATTTTTCAAATCGATAATAAGGAATTTGATCTTAACAGATAAAATTGAAAAACATAGCTAAGAAAATTGTATTCAGTAATCAAAAAACAGTTTTTCAACTTTAATACTTTTGATACTTTACTTCTCCTGGAAGGATATTGGTGTGGTTTTCAATTGTAAAAGTTTAATAATTACTTCATAGTGTACTTTTTAAGGACGCCAATTAGAAATGATACCATGAGATTATACTTTGTAAGAACATCACTGACTAAATTAGGAATGTATTGTAAATATTAAAAAAAAAACTAAAAATTATATACATTTATATGTATAAAATGCGAAGATGACAGTAAAGTTCCCTAAAGCCCAATGGGTCATCGGGGCTGATGAAGTGTAGAATTCATCTGTTTTAGTAACCTCGGCACATAAAAAGATTGTCTGGTTAGCACAGCGCCCAGCCGCCTTTACTTCCCCCACCACATGACCACCATTTAAAGCTGGGTGGACTCGGGGACTTACACCACATGGCCACCCGTCCCCACTCGTTCTGAAAGGATTTTCAGAAATCTCAATACATGTTTGATATTTTATGTTGTACAAACATGCTTTATTCTGTTTAATGTTTATAAAAATTAAATTTAAATTGCTTTTTGTTATATTTAAATAATGCTTTACATATGATGGGTTGAGTGGGGGTGGGAGGGGTCGGGCGTATAGAAAATGCTTGATTTTATTAACTGATAAATCTTTCTAATGACATTGATAATATATGACTAGCATAATTTTGTCTACTTACTTAGTTAAAAGAGTTTATAAATTTGTCCTAAACAGTTAAAGGTCAGTTGACGTTTTTTTTAAATACAAAGGGAATTGAAATGGGAGGGGGGAAGGGCCGGGCAGCACATTTGTCTAGAAGATAGACATTTAACGAAATTTTGCGTGTTAAAAATTGTATAGTTCTGTATAAACAGTTAATTAAGGATAAAATAATCATAAATATAAAATATGGCCAGGGCTGTTATATCCATTATATAAAATCTATAAACTATTTTTTTTTAAATAAAGTCTAAAAAGTGATAATATTTGTTTACGAAATTAATGACTTTTGGGGACGGTTGGTGGTGCTGTTTAGAGCGCTCGACTCTCTACCGGAAGAGTCCTGGTTTTGAATCTCAGTGAGAACCTTCAGATTTTTTCAGGTCCTGGTGAAAGTTCTCGTCCACTCAGCTTTAAGTGGGTACCTGACTTTAAGTTGGGGAAGTAAAGGCGGCTGGGCGTTGTGCTTTATATGTCGAGGTCACTGAAACATATGGCCCGTTGGGGCTATGGGAACTTTACTTTTTTATCTAAGCTTTTAATTCGTTAGGAATGGGCCATAATGAAGCCGGAATTGACTGTAATGCCAACTAAAGGGTTAATGTATCTATTTTATTTCGAGATTTTCTTAAAGCATAAATTAAACGGAATAAAAATAAACTTTAATGCATAACTGCATAGAGTCTCCTGACAACCCAAAAACAAAAAAAAAACGACCGCCAATTTGCATAAAGCACAACAACAAACATAGGCACTTATCAGAAATAGCATGTATCACATCCTTACATGGGAACGAAAAAAAATGAAATGAAAAAAATCTTTTCAGGTTCGCCGACTCACTCAATGAAAACACACACGTACACACGCAAAGTTATAATACACTGGGTTATCGAACATGGCGGGCAATGTTAATGATTTTCATGTACGCAGGAAGTGGCATTGACGCTAGGGGGACATAAAGCCTTGTAGTGCCAGAAGTATAGAGGGTTTTTTTTTTTGTTTAGCTCTGCTTTGACATAAAATGAATGAGTTTTGATGGAGCCCCTTACAAGATGACATACAAAAGTAGCTATTACAATAAATGTGTTTTATTACTTACTTTATAATAAATTGGTTAAAAAATTTTGTTTTACATAAAATTCCGCAAAATTCAAGTGAATGAAATATAGTCCATTAATCAATCCCATTGGATTAGAAAAAAGCTTGCAATCATAAATAAAATTATTATATAAATAAAATGTATTCAATAAATGTGATTATAAGTGAAATGTAAACAATATTAAACTCATTTATTTTACAGTGTTTAAAATTAAACTTATTACATAAATTTTACAAGCCTCCTAAATCCCGCCGAAGTACAATTAAAAAAAACAACAACGCCCAAATGGTGGGAAAACCGCTAATATGGCAACACATTTGGAGCCTTTCTTATCACTGCTTGTCATCAGGCTGTTTGAGCCAGCGCGCCCATGGCCGATATTAGCCTTGGTGAATATTTGAATTATATAAATCAAAACCATTATGATTTGACGCGCTGCTTGAAATCAATCAAGCTAAACATAAACACACCTGGAAGTCTGTCAGGCTAATAAGCAGAGCTCGATTTACCGCCGGGGATGTCTGGGATATCTCCGGCACTGAGACCTATCATCCCAGGCTCTGCTTTAGCTAATATATCCCAGCCGGGGATGAAATCATAGACATTTATCTCCGGCTCTGCAGATATTTTTATTTCCCCGGCACTGGTTTTTTCTTAAATCGAGCACTGCTAATAAGGTTAAGCAACAACAAAAATTGTATTTTGTGAGTTTGTGGTATTAAAGTGGTTTTATCAGGTGTGGCCAGATTCATTCATTACCTTAGTAAGCGATATTTCAATAAGGGATATTTGAAAGCAGGCCCGTAGCGTGCGGGAAGCAGGGGGCCGGGGCCCCCCTGCGTTTTGTCTGCCCCCCCTGCTTATTTGTTCTACTAAATAAAATGTATTACCTGCCCCCCTGCTATTGCCTGGCCCCTGCTGTGGAATTTTCACGCTACGGGGCTGATTGATAGAGACGTTTATCTAAACTTTACATCGACAAATAATAAGATACTGAAATATCATTTAAATAGGGCATCCCATGCGAGATTCGCGTTATGACGCCCATGAGACGCCGTGAGACACTATAAATTCCCTATATTGTCATCCTATATTGTCATCGTATATTTTCATCCTTAATTAGACTTCATAAACCTGCTACAAACACAGAGATATCCCAGAATTCAAATTTAATTTGTTCATTAAAAATGATTCCAAGTTCACTCAAATGTGTATGATTAAAAATACTTTAAAAAAAAAGAAAAGTTTAAAATTAACATTGGAAAAATAACGACAATCACACTTTGCGCTTTCACCACATTCAGTAATGTTATGGGCGGATATCGAGATACCACTGTAAACCGCAAATGGAAGAGAAGTAGAAAACTCATATTTTGTCATCGGCGAATTGATTTTTTCCCCCGACCATCACAGGGGGGGGGGGACACACAAATCTAAAACAAAAGCTTAGTAACCTCAATGTTCAGTAGCGACTTTAGTTGCGATCTTGCCGCTTAGCTGAGCATGACGAAAAACACCTCTCAGTCGTGCCCCCTTATTTGATTTTCGCCACGCTTGATCAGAATGACACGTTCTTATATTCACGTAGGTCTTTCTGCTCAGAAACAATTCAGACTATTTTTTTTCTATTAATCATACCGTTAAAAGTGGGGTGAGGGGCAGCAGATGGTTATTAAATCATTTCAGAGCAAAGCTAATCGATGTATCGACTCATAGAGCCATTCCTTCGATCAGTGTGTACATTCGTAATAATTACAATCACATTAATGTTTATGGCAGTAAAGTTCGATCTGTCAGACCAGAGTTATACAATGTTACGATTATTGCTTTTGTTCAGCATGCGAGAGGAAGCTGCTTGCTAGAAAACAGTAGCAATGTATTTGTTACCCTGGTACAAACAAACAAACAAACATAGAGACAAACTGTTTTGAATGTAGGACTATGAGCTAAAGAAAGAAAAGAAAAACATGTTTGATCATTCGGTCTACAACAGCTGACATATTGATAAGAAATTAGTTTAGAATATACACAGGCAGAAAATATTGTCAGACAGACATACAGACTACAGGCAGGGTGATAAGTAGGCAGATAAAAATACAAACAGAGATATGCCGACTAATTGATTGGGAGACATACATTTTAATGATTCATCAATAATTTATTTCATTTCATTGAAGACAATAATTTTTAGAAAAACTACACATTTATAACAATTACCTTTGTTTGATCCCCTGTATAGTTTCCATAATGTGTATTAAACAGAAAATATGAACATTAAGAAATTGAACGATTTGGTATCTTATAAAGCATAGATCAATTTACAAAGTGATTTGAGGAGTGCGGGTAGAACCAAGTCGCTGGTCTACCTAATTAAAAAAAATGGAGCCCTTGGCAATTTTATCTCACAGTTTGATCCCTGGCAGATTGTAAGTGGCTTTGTGTGTAAAGAAGTGGGGGTGGGGTGGGGGTGGGAAGGAGTCGGATTGACACAGTGGGATATGATAAAGTATCAGTTACGATATTGATTTTCAATTACCTTGGCCAAACCTCCTTCTTGTGATCATTGATTATACATACATAAATAAATTTTAACTGGGACTATATATATATATATATATATATAGTGTGTGTGTGTGTGGTGTGTGTAAATATATAATATATTTGTATGTTAATGATGTCCATTAAGTCCATCTTTTTCTTTCGTTTGATTCTTTGGTGAGAGGTAATCCTTTGCTAACTTTAATTAATTTGTCTCGGTTTAAACGTTTCATGGAAAGGATTCTGTTTGACTTTTCTTCACTTGCTTATTGACGATTGCAAGTTGGTATCTCAGAATGCATTCTTTTAGCTTATTTGCACAATAATTTACTTGCTATTTGGTGTCCATCCTGTCTTGAATCAGCTTGAATTGAATGTTTCTTCTGACATTTCTTTGTTAGCTCTCTTCCTCTTTCCAAGTTTTTCTTGACATATGTCTTGATCCAGTTTTCTTCCAGTGGTGACTCCTGTGTGACACTATGTAGAGCGTGGAAACGGTTTTTTGAGGTAATTCGAGAAGACCTCAGTGATGTATTTTTCTTGTAGTCTTTGGGGGATGCATTTAATGTGAGATTTGTCTGCTGTGTCATTGAAGGCTCTTAGTTTTATTTGTATGTTTCCAACCACTAAGTGGTGATATGAGACTGCATCTGTACCTGTCATTGCTCTTGGGTCTGGATATTGACACCTTGGATATATATTTGTGCTTGAATATGCTGCCACCTAGGACTAGATCATTGAAAGAGCAGGGGGTTTAAGAAAAGCTCCCCATTCTCATTCATTTCTTCCAGTGCTTGGATACCCATTGTTAGCTATTTCCTGCGTTGTCTTTTCCATTTTTTCCAATTCTTGTCCATCACCAGAATTTTTATGTCTCGTGTGAGAATTTCGTTTAAAGTAGACTGCAGTTGATTTAAGAAAAGTTTCTTGCTGCCCTCATCTGAGTTGCTAGTTGTAGTATAGCACTGTATTACTGTGACGTTCCTCCCTTCGGATTTAAAACGTGCTGACATGAGCATTGACGAGATTTGGTGCCATTCCAAAAGGGCTCAGTATGGCCCAAGTACATGGGCGTCGCTAGGAATGTTTCCAGGGGGGGGGGGCAAATAACAACTTTATGACATTTTTTTTAAATGTAAGGGGGGGGGGGGGGCAAATGCCCCCTCTTATAGGACATTTTTTCAAAATGCCCCCCCCCCCCATGAATACGCCCATGCCCAAGTATATTATTGTTTCTCTGCATGCCTGTACTGTCCTATATGCTTTGCTCCATCTGTACCTGACAAGGGCGGAATTATTATTAACATTAATAAAAAGTCATTAGTTTCGCAATTGTTCAAGACTTTAGTTCATGAACTCAAACATTATAAAAATCGTGTATTGTCATATAGAATCTACACGTGTGCCCTATTTGAGCCTTCTCACTAAATTAGAATGGCAGAGAAGTGAGTTACAAGATTTGAGGACCAGCGCTCGATTTAAGAAAAAAAACTAGTGCCGGGGTTGAAAAAAAAATTCTGAAGAGCCGGGGATAAATGTCTATGATTTCATCCCCGGCTGGGATATATTTGCTAAAGCAGAGCCTGGGATGACAGTTCTTAGTGCCGGTAAATCGAGCCCTGTTGAGGACACATAGGGAAAGTGAAACTAATTAAAAGCTAAGGGATGTTAATTAAATACGTAAACAAATTTTAAACACTTTTTAGACACCCCCCACCCCTCGTAAACAAATGTCAAAGTTTCGGTGATCCTTAAAATTACGTCATCTCGAACCCTCAAATATTACATAACAATATGCGGCCACCATGAGTTTATCTCCCAGTGAGCCTGTTCTTTTTCTAACCGTTTTCTTCAACTCAAAACTTCTGTTTATTTATGTATTTAATAATTTAAGTAATAATTTGTTTGGGAAAAATGTTGTAATCGATTTTTGGGGCACTTTTTAGTGATAGATGTTCTTGCTCCATGACAATGCATTAATTAATAAACAATATTTATTTAGCAATTGATTCATTTTTTTTTGTAACAAATATGAGTCAAAACAAGCAATTAAGCCTGTTCCATTCTGGACACAGGACGTGTTAGCGCATTTTCATGTTATGTATCGGTACGTTTGTTAGCTTTCAGTAAATATTTGTAAATTTTGGAAATGTTTATAAATTCAATTGTGTAATGCATATATCTATAAAAAATGTATAAAGACGTTTCTTTACATTTGAAAAAAAATTATTTTCTCTTAAATCTAACTACAAGTGGTTTGTGGTTACTGAAATGGGACTCATAATTGAAAACATTCGAAATTGTAGTCATTTAATCGTCCGAAAACTCCGTCAATTGTTGCATAGCTCTGATACTTTCAATTAAACTCAGACCACAAGCTTACTATTTCATTTGATGAGTTTCTTAATAAATCTTGGTGAAACTACGTGCTGCAGTATTTCGCACCAAATGAATGGGTTATTGAACGTACAAGGTGTAGAATGGGGCCATATATATAATATATAATGAACTTTTGATGTACACATGGCAGGCCAAGACCTACAAAATGATATATACATCATGGGTCTAGGACTTATGGTTGCTGAGATATAGGGCGCTCCATTATTAATATAGCTTATATAGTAAAAAACGGTACTTTATAAGGCCCCTTTTACGGCCTTGAGAGGTCAGATCGCGAAATGGAAAAAAAAGTCATTTCTTGGCAGGCCAAGACCTACAAAATGATATATACATCATGGGTCTAGGACAGATCTAGGGTGATGACAGACAGACAAAACGGGGACAATAGAGCATTTTTTTTCGAAAATGCTCTAAAAATTCTCATAACTAATTAAGGGAAATAGCCGTGTTTAATTATGACGTACGAACTAATAAATGGGCTACTTCCCTTGCATCATTTATATTACGTTTCGAGACGCGTGCTAGTACAGTAGGTTCACACACGTTACTATTACAGGTGCACAAGAAGCTTTTAAAAGATAGTATCCAGAGGCCCAGTATCTGAGAAGGACGTGCATGGCACAGTTGACGTTTATTCGAGCGCCTCAACTATAAATTCATTTTTAAAAGTGACCCAAAAGAAGGGCTGCAGAAATACAAAGCATGTGAATGGGCCCTTATTTACAGCTCTACATTTTATATATGCAGGATCAGTGCTTTTTTGTGCCGGTACCGGCACCTTTTTCAATGTGGATAAAAACTTACTATTTTTGTTGTATTTTAACGTTTATTATTAATTTATTGTATTATTTATTTGTCAAAATTGAATTATTTTAAAATAACTATTATCTTTGCAGTTGTGATTTAGCTTGCATCGAGGTGCGAACTGGTAGACTTTTAAGTTAGGAAATCCATCACTGAGTACCGGCACCTTTTTTTTTGTACAAAAAAAGCACTTTGTAGGACACAGTGACTATTTCACCATATCCGGCATAGTATACAATATTTATCCGCAAAAAATGAATCTATAGTTTTACTTAGCAAGAGTTTCGGTGAAAAAAAAGGGATTTTATTGGTGCATGTAACTTGTAAAGCAGTTATCTATAGAACTACGACTTTGGCAGTGTCAGGAATGTCATTGCGTATTAAGTCGTATTGCAGAGTTTTATATTTTATTTGGCCGCTATTCATTAAATCTTGACGTGGTGCGATTGAAATTATTTTACTCCTGTACATAACCGTCATTTCATATCAGATTGGAGGTAAACGTCAAGAGACCCACTGAAGAATGTTTTGGTGAAGATCTTGTCTATGGTGAATACTGGGCAGTGGCGAAGAATATTTACGGGTTACCATTTTAAGCTTAATTACATAGAATATTTGTCTATACAAGTTTGAGTCTCTTCATAAATTTAAAATGCAAACTATTCAAATAGGAGATTTGCATATTATGTATTTACTAGTTTACAAAAATGGGAAAAAACTAATACACCCGGTAGATTAAATGAGCTAATTGCACTGAAGGTAAGACGTCAGAGGTAAAGTATACCAGTAGTCCCCAACCTTTTTCTAGTCGCGGACCGCTGGACGTTTGATTTACCTTGGTCAGAGGGATCCATGGAAAAGTATCAATCCCGAGAGAAATACACTATAGTAAATAAAAAAGAATTTCAAGTTTCTTGGACCCGCAGCCTACTGATGTTGACATTGTCAGACAGTTTTTCATGCTGCATTTAGATATACATTAATTAAAAAAACTTTGCTTCCTAATCAAACTCCAGAGGCAAAAATAGTGCTCATATTAAATAACTAGTATTTTTTATAAAATACACTTTTCCTTTATCAGTAAGTAAACAAAAGTGAACAATTAAAAGTATAAAAAATTTATTATCTTTCATCACATACAAAAGTTATCACTAATCAAATATCCTGTTTCATACACAAATGATCTGGTGATGAGATGCATTGAAAAAAAAACTATTCACTCTAATCAATAAGATTTTCTCACAACTTATGAACACTTGCTCAAATATAATGTACATTAACATATAACAAAGGAAAAAAATAAAGTTCACAATAAATGCTTTTTAAATCTTTACAATATCACGGTAGAAATAAACTGCATTTACTGTGATAAACTGTTCTGAGCCAACAGTAACTTATCCAATTGAATTGCAATGAATCTCTGTTCAACAAAAAAATTCAATTCAACATGGCCCCCACTGAAGCTAGACAAGTGCAAGTAGTCTGCATATCTTTTTTTTACTTAGATCTAGTATACATTTACATCATGCCACCCATTCCCCCCATACCTCCCATGCCACCCATTCCTCCCATACCAGCATCTTTGTCTTCTTTAGGTAAATCAACTACAACTGCCTCTGCTGTAGTTAGGAGTGAAGCAACACCAGCAGCATCCACCAATGCTGTTCGTACAACCTAGATAAAAGAATTAGATTTCATTTTAACATGCATGTTCAAAAAATTAATATTAGTTCACAAACAAACATTCACATATTAAAATAGCAAACAACTCCATTAAAAAATGTAGCAAGTATTTCTGTCATGACCACCACAATTGATGAACATGTAAAAGGTACCTGCTATTACTGTAACACTATACAAAAATATTTCACAAGGAAAGAAACCTGTGAAATAGGAGTTTTAGTGTATAAATTTAGCAAATGAATATGAAAAGAAAAATATATATCTTACTTTAGTTGGATCTATGATTCCTTGTTCAATGAGATTAACATATTCATTATTTAAAGCATCATATCCAATATCACCACTAGAATTTAGTACTTTTTCAACTACAACATGTGCATCAACACCAGCATTTTGAGCTATTGTTAATGCAGGGACACGAAGAGCTTTTCTCACTATGTTCACACCTAAGAAATAAAGATAAAAATGTACCATTAGTGAAAAATTACAACGTAGACATTCTAGCCAAAGAAAACACACTTGTATCTGTGAAGGTCTACTTTTGGTCTATTTGAATATCTAGGTCATTTGCATAATTATCCCATTAACAACATGAGGGGCAGAAACCAGACACAGTGTGAGGAATTTCCCTGTCAGAGTCATAAAGTTAAATTACAATGTCACAGTGCATGCATTGTACCTATATAGTTACCTTAGCATGGAACCTTATCACTATGCACTGTCAGAACTTAATGCACATTTCTGGAAGTACATTGACTATTAATGCTTGATGAGTTTTTTGGCCAATTGATATTATGGTAGTTGTCTGCCATCTTTCAAATGTTAATCTTAGCAACTTAAAAAATTAGCCCAGATGCTCTGAAATTATTTTTATAAACTATTTGATGATCTAGCTGAGATTTTGGGAGATGAAAACAGTACAATGTTGATTTTCATGACATCGCTAACAACTCTTGGTGGTTTGACATATTTTCATTCCTTAATTTTTCTTTTTAGAATGCAACTTTTGTTATTCATATTAAATATTTTCTTAATTTTGTCTGAAAAATTTTTTTAATGAATTTTTTAAATATGGCACCTTTAAAAGCAGATGGGGCCCAAAAAAAACAGACAGGAAGTGAAATTCTAGCTAAAGTTTGGTAGATTAAATGTTAATTATCTCACATAAAGACAACCGCTAGTAAGATGTAAATTTAGACAGCATTTCAATAAAATGACATGAGTTGGTGACAACCTGGTGATTTTTTTTATCCTAGTACAAAATTTGGAGGGATTGGCAAGTTCTTCCCATAGGTATTCGGGTATTTTAAAGAAAGGAATGATAATGTACAAAAATAAACAATGGCTAAATGTGCAAGCTTGGTGTGAATATACTAGTTTAAGATTAGCATTAACCAGAATAACCAAGCTCTTATTAATGTAGCATCATTTGACAACCATACAGGAGAGTGAGCACCCAATGGAAGAGTTGATGCAGCTATTCTATCACATTCCAGAAATAAAACTTACCAGTAACCTGATCGTCATTTTCTGTCTTGACCGTGTCCAAAACACCAATACATCTCAACAATGCAGTGCCACCTCCCGGAACAATACCTTCTTCTACAGCAGCTCTAGTAGCATTCAAAGCATCATTAATCCTGTCTTTCTTTTCATTTACTTCAACCTCACTAGTTCCACCAATCTGTTAAGAGAACATGTTCTTGTAGTGAAATTTGTTAATTTCTTACTGAATATTTATTAAAATGTCTTGTTTAAGCGAATGTTAATTTAAGATTACCTTCAATACAGCTACACCATTGGACAATTTAGCTAATCGTTCACTAAATTTTTCTTTTTCATATTCTGATGTACTAAGTTCAATTTCATCTTTAATTTGAGCAATGCGTTTTTCAATATCAGCTTTGCTTCCTTTTCCCTGAACATGAAATATAATAAATAATAATGCCACAAAATATAGACAGTTGATGCATAAATGTTAAAAATTCAACATTACTTTTTAAGTTTATAAAAGCAACACTTTCTAAATTAAAAATAATTTGTTGATAATTTTAAATGTAAGCAACATGGGAACAAATTTGTATTTTACCCATAGTAGCTTTTTTTATGTGGCACAATTTTGTTAGGTAAAATGCCACAAGACATAAAACCAATCCGGTAGAGTGCCTTGAAAATTAAATGCCAACAGCTTACCTTCATTAATAATGTATCATCTTTAGTCACAGTAACCTCTCCAACACTACCAAAGTCTTGAATTTGAATGTCTTCCAGTTTATACAAATTACCTTCATCACCAAATACCTGTAAAAAATTATAAGCATGTAAAGTACCCATCTCTGTTTATCCAAGCAGAAGTTTACAGTGAAATCTGTATTACAACGTCAGTGTAACGAATTATTCAGTACAACGAATTTTTTGCACCTTACCCTTCGTTTATATAACATCCGTTAAGTGTCGTTGTAACGAATTTCTTATTTTCAGTATTGCGAAAAAATAGCCCCTTTGCAGATATAAAATTCCTCCCTTGCCGAAAATTTTTTTTTTTAGTCAGTAAATTTCTAAATCACAAGTCAACTTGAGCTGAACGACATTCACTAAATAATGGGAGGAGGGAGTGTGAGAGGAGTAAGATGTTATGGTAACCTTTAACCTCTACTGGTGACGATGGTAAAAATTAATTCCACCAGGTGCAGTACTGAGTCAAGCGTCAACTTGGGACAGCGGGGAGGAGGCGACACAATTACGTAACATCGAACAGGGGGGTGTGGAGCGGCGGTGGGCTGCATTCTGCTAAGATGTTAACCTTTAGAGTACCATACTGCTGCCTAAAAAACTTTAAGTACCATGCAAAGGGAGATCACTTTTATTGAAACAGTGACTTTGAATAAAGTGACATTAGCTTGCTTACATTAACATGAAATTTAATGAAAAAATACTATTAAATAGAAAAATGAATAAGTTTGAAAATGATATATAATTCATATGGTTTATTTCAATGAAACACTAAGAAAAAAATAATTAAACGCTAAAAGTTGTGAAAAAAGAGGGTCGTAGCTGACTAGTCCTTTCAGTATGAAAGCTCCATTTATCATTAATCAGTATCTTCATTACAACTATCCATATCACTTGACTCTTCACCAGTACTTAAGAAAATCGGCAGAAAATCAATCATTATCATCATTAATTGTAATATACTCAAAAGAAATAGCTTGCTAAACTAATCCCTCCAAAAATTAAAAGCCTTGATTTCAAAAATCGGTAACCTTCATACATTTGAATGTGTTTTTGAAGATGTTAACAGAAAACGGAAGAAGAATCCTACTTTTTATTGATACCCTATTTGCAATTTAAAAACCAAGATTTGGTACTAGAAAAACCCAGTTTTTTGCTAAGTATATATGCTTATAAAAATCGGGCGATCGCAGGCGATGTCGGGGGATATGGTACTCTAAAGGTTAATAAACTGCCGGTACCGGTATTTAATGAATAGTACCGGAAGTGAAGAATAAATGATTTAGGGATTCGATTTAGCGGGAAATAGTATTTTCCCCTATTTGGACAACAGTTATAAAATACGAGTAAGAGCCATAATGGGCACATTGCACAGGTTTAAGGGAGATAAGACATGAATAACTGTTGCACAAATAAATTAGTTATGCCCCTTAGTTCAATGGCGTTGCCAGTAGGTATTAAAAACAGAAAATGTCGCCCCTCCCCCCCCCCATTTTAGTGCAACAAATTTTCAGTATTAGGAACAAATTTTCACCATACTTAGAAAAACATTCTTACCACTCCACCAGTAGCAACAGCCATATCTTGTAAAGTATTTTTTCTATTGTCTCCAAAACCTGGAGCTTTGACAGCACACACCTGTAGACCTACTTTAATTCTAATTAGAAAGAAAAAAATGTGTAAAGCTTTAAACCAAGAATAATCTTGCACAACAGAATTATAAATGTATTAAGGTTTACACAAAGAATCTCAAATTTTATTTAATTTGATGGCCAATTTCGACCAGTTTACATAAGCAGTTGATTGAACAGTTCTTAGGAATACAACTGTAAACAGTGGTTAAAAACTTAATTGTAGAACATGTCTTTTATACTAATAAATTGGTTATTTATTGTCCAATATTACAATTTATTTTAGTCTATTTCAGTTCAAATAATTCAATGATAAAGACATACCCAATCCCAGTTTGAATAATGACTAAAAATAAATTTGCCCTATGAAAAACTACTACTTTTTAAATAGCTGCTTGAATTTCTTATTGATTTTTATATATTAATTATCACTAGCAAACCTACATATAGAAATTAAGCAGAATTTCTTTTTTGAAGCAAGTTCAACTTTGTCATGAACGCAAATTCTTTTCAAATAATTTTTTATTTTTACAAATGTTTTGGTTTATTGGTGACCAAATTCTTTCTTTTAAAAAGATGCAGAAATGTAATGTACTGTGAAATTTATAAAGCCTATACATTATCTTATTGATTTATTATAGGTATACTTCTACCATTTAAATATCAAGCCATAGTATTTCCAAGATGTATAAATTAATATGCCAATAAATTGCCATGTTCAGAAGACACATGATACATCACAACAATTCAGTGACTCTAGTCCAAGGTCTCATCATAACAAGGACATATAATTAGGTATAATATAATTACCGATTTAAAACTAGAGTACTGAGGGCTTCACCATCAACATCTTCAGCTACAATTAGAAGTGGTTTTCTAGCTTGATTTGCCAGTTCTAGTGCTGGAATAATTGACTGAATACTTGAGATTTTCTTCTCACTCAACAATACAAGAGCATCCTGGAATTCACACTTTGCACCTGTATAAGTAGTGAAAAAGACTTGTTCACTGAATAATAAGGGACAAGTGTTAAAACTTTTCCTTTATACAAAAAAGGAATTAAAAGCATATATATATATAAAATAATCATACCTTTGGCTGTGTTCATGAAATAAGGAGAAATATAACCCCTATCAAACTTCATTCCTTCAATTGTTTCAAGTTCATCTTTCAGAGTCTTTCCATCCTGAACATTAAAGGTACAATGCAACAAGCAATTTGAACATTTATTATGCTAAGTAAGTTGAAAGACCAAAAACAAAACATTTTTGAAGAAAGGTCATTTATCAAACAATGCAATGACAACAGTCAAACTAGTGCTTTTCATATGCAAGATAGAGCTTTTAAATACAAGAGCCAATTTTTATTACCTTAACAGTTATAACACCATCTCTTCCAACTTTTTTCATTGCACTGGAAATCAACTCTCCAATAGATTTGTCACCATTAGCAGAGATCGTAGCTACCTAAATAAATGCATTTATAAATCAGGGGTTACTGTACATTCTTACACATTAAAGGTTAGCTTTTAATACAGAACATTTCAACAGCATAAATGCACCTGTGCTATTTCTTCAGGGGTTGTAACCTGACGAGACATCTTTTTCAAGTGCTCAACAACAGCATCTACAGCCAATATAACACCTGAAAGTAAGAAACAAATTACTTTATTTCATTATTCAGAAATAAGTGTTAACTTTAGCATGAGTAATTGTAACTTTTCTATACAAACCTCTTCTAATTTCAACAGGATTAGCTCCCCTACTAATTCTTTCAAAACCTTCTTTAGCTATTGCTCTAGCAAGCACTGTAGCCGAGGTGGTTCCATCTCCAGCTTCTTCATTTGTATTATTGGCCACATCCTGCACTAGTTTAGCTCCTATATTTTGAAATTTATCTTTAAGATCAATGCCTTTAGCAACAGTTACACCATCTTTTGTTATTTTTGGACTTCCCCAGCTCTGTTCTAAAATTACATTTCGGCCCTAAATAGTAAAAAAAAAATTTTTTTTTAAATTTCCTATTTAATATACAAGCTTATCTAAAAAATGCAAACATCTTACTCTATAAAGCAACAAATGAGAATGTTTCTTAAAAGCAATCTCTACAAATAACTTTGAAGACATTGCTTAGAGAATTTTAATTTAGCACCAGTGACATTCCATAAATCTATATACAGATATATAGAGGTATAAATAGTGCTTTTAAGTAGTGCCGGATTAGCCTAAGAGCAAAATAATTGCTTAGGACATCAAAGGGAAACAATCAGCGGGGTGTCTCTAGAGTGCCGGCTGATATAATCGGCCGATTAAAAATATCTGTACCGTAGCAACTTCCGTTTATTATGTTATTAGGTTGAATTTTGTCAACTATTTTTCATGGTTGATTTTTTTCAAAAAAATGGTGGATGCTATTGCTGAGACTTCAGGTTTATGACATATTTCTTGTAGTAAATCTTTTTGAAACCTTTCAATGAGACGAAAGAAGTGATTCTGATGATGACTATTACGCTTGCATTAATTGTGTGATACGAAAAAATAGAAGTACTGGTCGTAAATGATCAAGACACTGAGGTACCCAACTTGCAAGGTTGGCTGCTATGATAAATGTGAACCGAAACTCGAGCATGTCACAAACCAAAGCCTCCAGAAACGTAGATGTGTCAAGGAATAAATATATTCATAAATTTTTCTCATTCAGAATATTATTAGTAATTAAAGTGATTTTACATTTCTTTAAATTTTTTTGTCATTTTTATCTTGTTTTGTTTCTGTCATGCTCAGTACGTTTTGCATTTTAAGCACTTAAACCAAGACAAAAAGGTTTCATAAGACTTCAAATGTCACACCCATAAAAATCAGACATTCTGAAATGTAAATGAAAGGGCTATAATATATCAGAATTATAAAGGTGGACCTTAAAGGGGGAGGTTGAGGCACCTTGAAAGATACACTTTAGTTGCTTTTTTTTCTCATGACCTCTGAAAACCAAGCTCAAGGTCACATAATAAACAAAAAAAAAGTCAAATATTTAAAATGATCCCCCATTCAATCATCTTTCAGGATATATACACTTTACTTGGCCTAGGAATAATACTTGCCAATATTGATTTTTCTAAAGGTACCCAAAACGCTAAAAAATTCCCGCACACCACAGAAAGATACACAACACTGAGTTAAAATACTTGCTAACAAGTAATGAAAACAGAAGATTAAAGCGACTGAAAATTTGGTAGTTTGGACATTTAAAAAATGACATATGATTTATGGGATAGCATGAATCAGGAGTAAAGCTTACACAGCTTAGGTACTTCAGTGAGAGGGTTGTGGTGAGCCTGAAATGACATACATTTTTTTTTTGGAAAACAAAATAAAGGTATTTCAAGATTTTCAGGACTGGTTTAGATAATTCAGTTCCTGCGTGTAATGACAAGTATGCTAGTAAAAGCTATGCCTCCACCAGTCCGAATTCCTATATCTGATGAACACGAGGATCCCCGACGGATTCGCTGCAATATTAATGGATTTCCACTATGGAAAATTTTCAATTGCTGGCATTTTTTTCCTTCTGGAGAACCATATGTTTCGTAAGGGTAAGCAAACCAAAATGGCTGCTTAGAAATATTGATTCTAACAGAAAGAAAGCTAAAATAAATATTAAAAAATATATGAAAGGCTGATTTTTATAGAGAAAATCTACATCTACACTTTTTATTAGCAAATTTATTTTAAAAAAACTAATATAATGGATATATTTTGCGCAGTTGAGACTTAATGCTTGAATTAGCTCTCAAACTAACAGGAAGTCTGTTTAGAAAAATGGCTTCTATTTGTTTTATGAGTTGAATATTTTTGGTGTTTCAGTCTATTACTATCACTAGTATTTACATTTCATAATAATCTGTTTCACAAAGACATTGTAAGTTAGTGTCATTAAGTCATTTAGAATCACATGCTTAAATTTATAAGTTAATTTATCAATAACTTTTACTTCTTTCAAATTTACAAGATCATTACGAATTTATCAGCCACCAGTGTGCATACAAATATAAAATGTTCTGGGATATTTTCTGATTTATTAATGCAATTACCAGTATTATTTTTTAATATAAAAAACGAAATTGTGTGGTCAGTTAAATACTATCCAGAAATGTCTAAAACAAAAAAGGGGTTTGAAAAGTTTTGAATTGCGAAAACTAGGCATTTGGACACGATTTTTTACCATGCTTTTTTAAACACTAAAACTGCTATCATTTCTATGAGCTATATAGTTAATCTTTAAAGTTTTGGAAATAGTTAATGTGTTTGATTAAGTATCAATCATTTTCATAAGTTAGGAAATTGATATTTTCACTGAAGTACCTACACTGTTGTAGGCTATAATAGGTACTTTGATAAAAAATTCAAAATTGTTTTATCAAAATAAAACTAGTATAGATGAAAAGATCTTGCAGAGAACATTCCAAAAACACCTCATTTGTGATTATATCTTTAATTATAAGCGAAGTTATGATTTTAGTGACTTTTTTTTTTTTTTTTACTGTAGGCTATATAAGAAAACTTGTGACCAAATTGTTCAAAATTTAACTTAAAAACTGCATGTCTTGAGTGTCTTTAAAGACAGAAGGTTCAAATTTTCACCAACTATTTGTGGGATTATGTGTAGATGATAATTCATGTGATATATATTTATTTAATTTTTATGTTGATTAATAAGAATTAGAATTACGATCAAAAATAATTGTAGCAAGTATTTTGTCAGTTTATATGTGCAAGTGCTATTATCGCCTATTTAAAACATAAATGTGACTTTTTTAAAAAAATGGCTAAAAGGTGACCTAAAATCATATTTTTTATTGGATTTGGATTAAAACATCAAGTTAAAGTAAAAATTGTGGATTGTGTTTCAATTGTATTGATTTAATAAGATTGGAAAAGACTAAATAGAAAGCTGACATTACTCTTTAAAATAGTGTAATGTTTACTTCGGGTAAAGGTCATGTTTCTATAAATAGACAAAAAATACAGCAGCATGCTAGCTTTAAATAAAATATCTTTTCTGAGAGGGTTTCGCAAAATAAAACATTTTTTTAGACAGTATAAAGGTCAAAGCATATGAATGTATTAGATTTATTCTTCTAAATTGAGCTTTGGATACCGAAAAAAAATAAAACCTAGTTCGCCTTTATATAATCTTTGTTAAGAAACATGGCTGACATATGGTCACTTTGAATTAAAATTTCTTCTGAGAGGAGATATCTTAAAGAATGTGCACATTTTTAGAAACTAGAAAAGACGAAGAATATGAATATATTAGTTTTGCTCCGATAAAATATATATTTCAAACATAATTAATTTATAAACTTACATGTTGTTACCGAGTAGAAAAATCTAACTTTAATAATACAGATTTTGAAATAACATTAATTTTCATAAAGGTCTAACTTTTCATGAACTTAATTATTGACACATATATTGGGGATAAGCAACAGACATAATCTAGATCGCGATATTGCACCCACTTTCGGCCGCTTAAATCACGGTCACAATTTTTAAGGCCATTTCCGGCAATCGCAAAACATATCAACACTATTTCTAAAAATTAAGAATTAACTTGTTAAATGTAATTTACCTTAGGACCCATTGTTACGGCGACAGCATCAGCAAGAAGATCTACACCTTGCAGCATAAGAGCTCTTGCATCAGATCCAAATTTAATATCTTTTGCATAATGCCGCTGAATAACAGGGACTAGATGTCTTGCAGTAGTAGAGCGTAACACACTAGCCACCCTAAACATCCTGAACAACTAGTTTTTAAGGAGCTAAGAAGGATATTTAAAATAACACTTTAGAACAATAATAAAAGTTATTACATATCTTTGACATAAATGAATACAAATGTTGCAAGTTGAATGCCAGAAAAATTATTTATTAGTCTGGAAAGTGTCTTGCAAATAATGTAGCATTAAAAGCATTCCAAAACACCAGACAATGTTTCAGAGTAGACTAATGCTAAATGAAAGCTGAAACTTTGTTAACAGCGGGTGCACTTTTAATCAATCTTACTGCGTATCAGTAATATAACGTTGTTTAGACAAAGGCATGGTTTAACTAACCGGTTAACCACGTGGTAAATTGATTTTTAAACGCTATTATTATAAATTGTTGCTACATGCAATATACATTTTATATTATTTTTGCATAAAACTAAAATGAAATTTACTAAACATATTATTCTTGAATGCATATTAAACCCCTTACCGAGTATGAAAAATGCGAACTTCACGTTGGTACTTCAAGCTGCAAACTGAAATCAGTCCTTGAAGCATACGATGTCATCAGCTAAAACGCTAACGGGAGAAAATTATTGTCCAAAATACATTTTTACATGAAAAACTAATTTCGTATTAATTTATTACCATTATAATTTAAAAACTAAATTAAAACTTGTATTAAATATATTTTATCTTTCTATTTTATTTTTAATTTTCAAAATTACAATTTTTTCATTGCAATATTTTGCTAACAATTATTTATCCCCGAAATTTAGGTTAAAGACCATGTGCGCGAAGGTCAAAGGCAATTCTAGAAGTTTACCGACTGCATGTCTGTCCGATAGTTGCATTGCCTAGAAAACTGTCATCTGCATTTGCGCCTTAAATCCGCTTATAATCAATCATATTGAAACGATGGTAAGTTTTACTACTTATATTTCAGTACAATAAATATTGCTTATGCATCAGTTGTTACGTATTATCTTCACATGGCTTGCACACTGGCAGTCATCTTATCATAATTTTTATTAAGTTTAAATCATAAATGATTATGATAACATTAACATCCTCTCAACTTGACACAACCATGTAATTGTTATAAAAAGTTTGGTTGGAGGGTGGTTGTCATAGTCTGCATATATATATATGGAAGGTATGCACGTTATCGTTTTTAATTTTCAAGTAATAATATTAATGTTTTAGCTCAAATTTATGCATTAAATTTTTTATCATTCTGCTCAAGTGGATAGGAATCCTGCCCATCATAGGCTGTCATAGGGGCCATGCAAATATTATATAACTCAAAAAAGTACCCCCCCTCCCCCCAGTATAGCATTATTTAACACTAAAAAAAATTCCCCCCAATATAACGAAAATAAATGTGCAACCACCCACCCTCCCCCTCCGACATATGTGAACAGCCTCATAGTAGGTATGTGACATGAAAATTTCAAAGACAAAGTCATCTAATCTGCATGTATTATACATCATTTGAAAGAGCATAACAAGAACTTTCCAATGATATAATACACTCTTGTAAAAGCTACTGAAGTTAAATTACTTAAATCTGTTACAATAGACAAAGAAGAAACAAATGTCAGAATTTCGGTTTGCACATTTTGAAACATAAACTAATTGTTAAATCTGAACCAATTTTGTTAAACTTGGTATCAAAAGAAAGGTGATTGAATGAGCAACAAGATGATGTGAATTTAAAAAAAATTTCTTTGTTAATTTTTTGGGCTAGCTTTATGACAATTAAGAAAAAATCTTCAAGCAAAAAATTAATTTTTCAGTACATGTATAATAAAATATTGCTGGTATTAAAGTGGGGTTTCTGGCTGATTGTTACTAAGATATACAAAGTATATCATAGACACAGTAATAAAAAATCTTATTATGCATCTTTGGGCTAATTTTTGGACCATTGGATGAACAAAAAAAAAAGAATGACATGCAAAATAATCTCATGCAAGAACAATTTTCATGAAGAATTTTATACTGGCTAAATATTTCTAGCTTATGGGGTTTATTAGTATTGATGGGCACATTGGACATATTATCCACAATCATCCTATACATAGTAGACAGTGAGCTCTTCCTCTTATCATTAGTTAACATATCCCTAATGTTTGTTAAAACTTCTATTAGTGTCATTTCATCCTCTAAGTTAGCCATAGTCTGTGCTTTACTTTAGTTTGTGACAGAGTGTTTAGATAATGGGGGTGGGAGGATGTTTAGACAGGTGATAAGTGGTGTTATTGTTGCATCATTCAATGTCAGTTGATTTCTTTATGTAAACAGTCATAGGGTTAAGGAAAAAGTGATGGTACAAGTGAATAGTCATGTTTGAAATATAATTTATATCAAAATGAATGACAACACTTATCCTCAAATTCACATAGACATGGTCATATTTATCATTATATCAGGTCAGATGGTTTTTATTAAAATAAAATTTATTTTTTTTATTATTAGCATAGTAGTACAACTGCTAAAATAAAGCTTTAAAACTAAAAAAAAATCCTTACCAAGTGGCAAGTGAATTGTTTATAACTAGACTTGCCATACGTCCCAGTTTCGCCGGGACAGTCCCGGATATACTGGGTTGTCCCGGTGTCCCGTCCGGTTGTTGAAATTGTCCTGGTTTAGATTCAGGGCACAGTTTCTTGGAAATAATTTAGCAAAATTATTAGATCAGAGAATGATTAATCTGCTCTTGTGTGATCAGTAACATTTTGGTAAGTAACACAGCAATAAAAATTTACAGAAGTCGGCAGCAGAGAAGTCCATTGGAGGTGAACAATACGAGTGGTACAACAAGTAGAAAACTGTTTTGTTTTGTAAAAATATCATGTTTGTGTACCATTATGAATAAAATAACAAAGATTATCTATTCTACATTTTATTTTTTTTACATTACTGTTTTCATACCTCCCCACCTCCCCCGAAACCGACATCCCTAAACCTAAAGTAAAAAGGACAGAACTGTCCCGGTTGGTCCGTGAAAAAATATGGCAACCCTATTGATAACTAAATATTATTTCGAATAACACAGGACTTTCAGTATGAATTATCTCCCCTTGTTGTTTATCCTACCTGTGTCAATATTATTGTGATAATAATGGCTATCATATACCTTTTTGACAATAAAAATTTTCCCCTCTAACAGCCAATTGAATTTTTAAAAAAACAAAAGAAAACTTTATCATTTGTCACATATACTTTGGGAATGTATTTTTCAAAAGCATAGCCTTTTATGAAAACAAATTAAAAAATATATATATAACACTTCTGATTCTCAGTGATTATTGTACTTTATCATATATATATATATACGTATATATATATATATATCACGTTACACTATTAGCTTTCCAAATATGCACAGAATGCATTTACAAAGACAACCACCCTATGTTTTTTTCCCCAAAAACATGGTCGCTACTGTTGGAAAGAAAAAGTGTCATAAATTGGATTTCTACATACCTAATCATAGTATTTCTCTAAATGAATAGTGCATCTTATTAGTAGCAAAATGGTCCAGAAAATAGAAGCAGAATGAGCTTTTTGAGGCTTTTTTAAAATTGCATTATGTAAATTTAAATGCCCCGATTTATGAGAACGGCTTGCATGTATCAACAATTTGCCCGTCTTGTTTATGAAATGCAGTAGTACTGGCAATTTGAATACTGACTGAAATCAGTTCCAGTGTTGCTATTGTTATTCCGGGTATTCATTGTGTGACACCATTTCACATAGAGAATCATTTAATCCTTTTAAATTTACCATGAATAATTTAAAAAGAAACACTTAACATGTGTCAAAGCAGGAATAAAATATAATGAGTAAAGGAGAGAAAAATACATCACATGATTGTTAAGACTTATGATACACAACTGGTTGCATTCAGGTTTTTTTTTTTCTAGGCACAAGCTTTCAAGAGATTTCTGCCCATGTTTGATAGAGTTCTAGTGGAAAGATTTCTTCCTGAGGTCAAGACTAAAAGTGGCATTATGCTTCCAGAAAAATCTCAAGGCAAAGTTCTTGAGGCAACGGTGGTTGCTATTGGCACTGGATCAAGAAAAGATGTAATTTCTTGTTAAATTAGTTTGAATATTATTTTTAAGTTGTTTATGTGTTTTTAAATTGAGAAATTATTCTTGTTTTCCTTAGAATGGTACTGTAGTACCAGTAAGTGTTAAAGTAGGCGACAAGGTTTTACTACCTGAGTACGGCGGCACAAAAGTTGTTTTGGAAGAGAAAGTAAGTTTTCATAAATTAAACCTAATCTTTTCTCCAAAAAAAATTTGAACATAGGTTTTTTTTTTATTAAGGCTCTGCAGTGAAATAACTGTTTTTTGTTTTTTTTTTCATTTTTAGTTTAGTTGACTGATTTCCTTTTTTTTTCCTTTCAGGAATATTATTTGTTCCGTGATGGTGATTTGCTGGGAAAGTTTGAAAGTTAACAACTTAGAAGATTTTGAACAATTTTGAGTGAAAGATTTTTTTCTTTGTGATAAGTGATAACAGATTTTTCTTGTGATGGTTATGTCTGTAAGATTGAGTGGTGTAATTTACGCATTGTTGAATTATTTACTGTTTATGACTACTGTAAGTGCATTTTTACTAATTTAATTAAAAAAAATGATCTGAGATCGTCCTGTTTTTTTTATAATTGTTGTGCTAAAATCAATATCGTTCAATTTTCATAAACTCTTAGATTCATTTCATTATCCACAAGGATTGATATTGGCTGGGTCTTCCCTCTTATAAACTGCTCTGTTGAAACTACAGGGAAATGATTGTAGATACATGTACTTTCATGTTATTCAACAAGCTCACTGAAATGACACTATAACGAAATTGAATAAGTTCTCTTAAGCCCCAATGGGGCAGATAAAGCTGGGTGACTAGAACACCTAAAACAGGACCTGAAAAAATCCCAAGATCTGAACCCAGGACTCACCGGTTGAGCGCTCTACACAGCATGATAACCTGTCCCACTGACGAACTTTAAGGCATTCATTCATTTGTTATTGAGTTTTGATGCACTGAAATTATTGGAAGGGGCAACATTTTTATCCTTATTTGAGAATTTTGCTCATTATTATGAGCAAATTTAATAAACTTGACCAAATTAAGTTTTGTTAATGATTAAGAAAAGCTTTACCTATTTAACGAAATATTTTGCAGGGTACTTTTTATGAGTAAAAAGGGAGTTGACATCATTTACATTTTTATATATCTGAATTATTCCCCTTATATTAGAATTTCAAATACCGGCTAGATAATTATATAGCTGTAATTTGATAATTATATCTTATAAACATGATGCGTTTTTAATTACATTTAGAAGAAAATGTTATATATTGCAAAATTTCGAAATAACTGCAAACACAAATTAGAATAGTCTTCTATAAATATCGGTTTCTATTCTTTGAGTTTATCTGATTAGATATTTTTAATTTTATCTTCGTAAATTAGGTTAGTTTCCCTAACAGAAAGATCACTATTTATCGTAAATTACCATCATTGCAAATTGCAATCGTCAGTTTCCCTACCTAAGCAAATTATGTACGATCACATTTTACTACAGCTAAACCCTAGCAAACGAAAAAAAATAAATCCCCATATCTGTTATCTAAAAGCTTGCCACGCCACGCAGTATACTACTCAGTTACAGCCCCGTAGCGTGAAAATTCTACATCAGAGGCCAGACAAAACGCATGACCCCCCACGCAAGCTACAGGCCTGCTCAGTTATGTAAGGTAACAATTTTGGTACAGGGTGGTTGACTTATTACGTTTTTTCTTCACATCTTTAGGCTGTAAGTTAACAAACCTTTCCCCACAATATTTTTTTTTCTCGCAACGTACAGTACGAAAGATATTTCCCTCCCTCCCATCTTACCTAACACTTAGCTCAATGTCATCCCCAGACTCTCAGTATGGTAAATAATTTTTTTTTCCCTGATGAACTATTGTTTTATCATGAAAGAATATATATAAATGGTCACATAATTGGTTCTCAAACGTGAACACTTAGTGATCTGCTGGCGACTCGTATGCAAAGAAAATCTAATGGAGAATAAAAGTGTCATATATTTTACAGACAACTTTCCCCCATTTACTTTTCAAAATAATTAACTTTTAGTTTTGTAATTAATGAGAAAAAAAATTAAAATAGTGCATGTATAGACATTTTACTTATCCACAATTTGATAACTGTTAGTTAGCTAGAAGTAGGCTACTTGGTGTACTTTAGGTGGCTACCCAGGTTGTCACATCTCTTGCACCAGGAAAGTGTGTAATCATGGTGTGTTGTGGGTGTAAAAACATGCAAGTTAACCGTTCAAATACGTTGATTTATATTTTAATGTATAATCAGTGGCGTACCTAAGGGGGGTGCGGTCCGCACCGGGCGGCACTTTTTTATTACTTTTTTGGGGGGGGGGCGGCAAAAAATGTATAGATTAAATTGAAATACCTAAATGAGAGGGCGGCGAAATCGTCTTCCGCCCTGGGTTGCCGGTACCCACGCTACGCCGCTGTGTATAATTACACACCTATCGTCATGCATGATTTTTACATTTCATAATCTGTTTTTATAGTGATTGTTGAAAGTGATGAAGGGCTGTGTTAAGATGAGAAGAGAAAAACATATTTTTAGATATATAAAATGTTATTTACTACAGGTTGGGATAGATAGATAATTATAGCTCTGGTATTCTGGGCCCATTAGGAAGCAAAATGAAAGGAGGAGGCACCCTCAATACTTGTTTAAGGGGGGGGGGGAGGGAATCACTTTTGGAATTACTTTAATTAGCTGCCATTTAGTGTAATGGGAGAGGGAAGCTCCAATAAATGAATTAATTATCTGTCAAATCTGCTGGTACATTTTTAACATCCAGATAATTCGCGAAAGTGTGGGGCAAGTGAAAATAGAGAGAAATATTGATAACCTGCGTTAACCCGTGAATACCAATTTAAACCTTACAAAAGCTTTATTTGAAAAGTCCACCAATGAGATTATGAAAGCGTCAGGTCTTTCGAGACCTAAATAAGAAAAAGGTTAGATGAAGGCAAGAGGCGTGGTGTTTCACTCTTCAAATGTCTACTCATAAGCGTCATTTTATGAATTTACAGCAACGACAATCCCCAGCGGTGCTGAAAGAAAAGGGAAGTAATTTCATTGAGTTGACAGCGAGTTTATTAATTCCCTTAGAGCGATGGCGGAACGCACTGGCGTTATCCGAGATGAGACTACAGGTATATAACTGATTCAAAGCGTAACATAATTCCGAACCATTTTCAAGCTCTGAAAATCGATGACATGTTCCATTAGCATAAATTAAAATGGAAAGAAATGTAATCGTTTCAGTTAGTTATCAATATACTTTTCTTCCACATTTAACATTTTGGACTTTCGGATTAATATTCAACTCCATAGACCGCATACATGATACTATTGATACAGTTCTATCTAGTGACTTATGTGTAAACTATTTTATTACTATTCGACTTATTAGTATCCAATTGTCAAGTACTAACTACTCAGTAAATACTAAATAAAAAAATTATTCTAAAAGCCTTATTATTATTAATAAAGCTTTTATTAAAATGAACAAATATACTATAGACATACTCACATAGTAAGGTAAAATCTTAGATTATTTATTTTTATTAAAATTCCTTAGGGCTTAGTCAATCTTTCATTAATTTGACTTTGATCATTCATACACTACACAGTTTTATATAATACATTACATCAAAATTATTACTAATAAAAATTTAAGCATGAATGGGTGCCCATTTTACAGTCATTTAGTCAAGTTAGATTAATACATTAAATTCATTAATAAAATTACTTAACTTATTCAGTATATAATATTTATTAATTAATGTAAAGACATTGAGTTCAATATTATACCCATGTTATATCCCGTGCTTTTATTTTTCGAAGTGGCTCCGTATTTTTTTTTTTCCGTGTTCCGAAAATAGATGTGCCTATGCGCGACTTTGAAAACATAACCGATCAAATTTTTTTTCAATAGTACATTAAAATTGTAGCTTTGTTTGAATGGCGTGCTTGGCAGTGTGGCTTACTCGCTTGGCTGTGACCCATTTTTGCTGACTATATGCAGAGGTTCGATTCCTCTCAGAGACATATTTTTTTTTTTTTTCAGGATTAGGGTTAGGGTTAGAGATAGGGCTAGGGATAGGATCATATCGCTAAAAAATACGCACATCTATTTTCGGAACCCAAAAAAAAAAAAATACGGAGTCCTTTTGTCGGAATCGTAGCCACTCCGTTTATTGTTAGTGTAATGATAATTTATGTACATATTGTATGTTACTTTTTATTGCACCCCAATCATATTAATCTGAAAAGCTTATTTTTAAAAAGGTTTTTTAATAAGTTTTTATTATTTTATACTTTTAAGTTTAAAAAAATTAAACTTGCTATTTTTTGTTACACACTTTAGTGGGCTATGTATATAACACTAAAAATAGCTTCACTATTGTGAGCATCGGTGCTGTACTTCCCACTCCGTCTTAATTTGACAAGATAATCTCCTTCTGTATACTTTCCTATTATAAACACTACAAAATAGTAATTGGCAGCATAATTCTACAAAATGTAATTTTATGGATTATTTAAAATTATCAAAATAGTGTATTGTTATGTAGAAATTACATGTGTTTTAAATGTGCATGTTCTCACAAAATGAAAACAAGTTTGAAATTCATTTACAAGATTTAAAAAAAAAAAAAAACAAGTGTCAACAGAAAAAATTAAAATATAAGCTATAAAAAGGTAGTAATAACTGCTCCAAACTGATTTTTCTTAATAGCAACAATGTCATGGTTTATTTTAACTCTTTTTAAAGAACTCAGCGAAACATACAAACGAATACCAATTTTATAATTATTTGTTTTAAATATTATGCAAGTTGTTGAATTTTTAATGCAGTTTTTACTTTTACATTACATCTTAAGAAGAATCATTTTTGAAGATCAATATCTTAGAAACCATGTGACTTACACTGCCTAATTTATTAATGATAATTTGTTTGTTTTTTCCTTAAGCTTTTAGAATAATTACAAATTTGATTTGTATTTCCTTAAAACATGACACTTTATTTTTCCCACACAACCAATTAGTCTTTGATGGTATCCTTTTCATACTATAATGTTCACATAATCTTTTCTAGCTTTGACCTGTTGCATCCCGCCAATATATATATTGGCTGGCTGTAACATACCGGTTTACTTAATTCCCAATTTTATAATTACTCATCATGTAAATAAAAAAAAAATAATTAAATAGTACATATAAGTACTTTACTTCGTAAAGTATCTTATGTTTTCATTACTTAAGTTATATTCTGATTTGATAATATTCTAGTTATGACATACTTTCAGAGTTCTCATTGTAATCTTAGCTTTTTTTAATTTGCTTTAAAAAAATTTAAATAGAAATTCTATCAAGTTATAGAAACAATCTTTTTAAATAACTTAAGAAATTATTGTCATTATTTACTTTAGGAGAATTAATATTGCCTGCAACACAAAGACCAGATGGTACATGGAGAAAACCAAGACGAGTGAAAGATGGTTATATTCCACAAGAAGAAGTTCCAGTGTAAGTTTTTAATTTAGAGCAGGGGTCACAACCTTTTCACCTATAACAGCTGCACTAATCTTTTTATTCTAGTTTAGGCGACTACCAAACTGATTAGTCTGTATATACATAAATGAAACTATGTTATTTTGTGGGCTAAATGTTTTTGGTTTATAGAAATCAGCATCACTGAACCAGGAGTCGCAAAACTTAGTACAAAGTTAATTATTACAGTTAGAGTGTTATTAGCTAATTTATTTTCGTTTTAATTGTCAGGATTTAGCTATTTTAAATTTTTTTAAAACTGAATCAACAGCTTCTTATATTCGTTTTAGAGATGACATTTGGACTGTTGACATCTGAAATGCAAATGCCTGAGTTATTTAATGGGGGGCGGGGGGGAACTTGCTTTGGAAAGATTCTGAGACACTTTTATCGTTTTTCTGTTTTCTTTGAAAAATGTTAGATGAACTAATTCAGAATTAGTATTCAGTGAAGAAACAATCATAATATATTTTAAAGCTGTTTAGCAGCCTATACAATGCTATGACATCTACCCATGTGTTTGGTATCAACATAAATCTAATGCAAATAGATATGACCAATAGAATATTTACAAATTTAATATAATTACATTGTTTCAAGCACGACGGATCTTGTCCATTGAGGTCAAAGGTAAATGTGCTTTTGACCACTCAGCTTTATAGTCTATGACTCACACAGTTCGGTTAACTTTGCAAGACAGCTACACCTTAATTTTTGTAAACAGAACAGAGTTTATTCCATGAATTCTTATTATAAAAGCTAATTATTGTTAGTTATTTCAATAATGAATACCTCCAACATAAAAAATGTATACTGGTAGTCAAATAAAAGGGGACATAGAAGACACACAAAAAAAAACTGTTTCCTTTATCTTCCATTATATATCAAGATGTCATTGATGTGTATCAAACACTATGCAAACTTTTGAGCTTTTTAGTTCGAGTTTTTGAGTAGTATGTCTACTAATTGGCTTTATTTTATAACGTTTTTTGTCTTGTTGATGTCCTCCATTCTAAATGCTTGGCACAATATATTTTAATTATTTTTTTCTGTTTTTTTTATCAACCAAATAAAACAAAATCAGTAGAATCACAATTTGAAATAAGATTGAATTTTAAAATATTCATATTTACATATTTTAATAGGATGTATCAGTGTTTGATAATTTTAACACCATGGTCTCTGTTATTAATATATGTATAGGAAGGTGTATCCTATTATACAGGAGTTAAATCATTTCCATTGTAACTTTTCATATAATTTTAATTTAACTAATCCGCTCTTTACTGATCCTCAATCTTTATAAGGTTACAATTAGTTTTGACAAAGGAAATGTATTCCTGATTAAACTATTATACTGGGAGTGCATTACCTGGGCTGGGAGACAGCAGACACACTTCCACTGAATGTGGAACACATCCCTCCCCCCTTCCTCTGTTGTATATGATCGCTGGGCTTGCAGGATCTTTACCTTTCAAAGCTATTTACCTGCATTCTTCTGCAGTTGATGCACCCTTGATTTAGAGAAAATATTTTATTTAATAAACGTTGTTTTTTTTTTAAGTTTTTTTTTTCATTATATATTTTTTATTAAATTCTAGATTTACGTTAGTTTTTTTTATCTTGGTAAGCATTTTTAATCAGTTTGGAGAGTTGTTATTTTGTTTCCTAAAGTAGTTATTCTATTTTCGAAAGCATAAATCAACTGACTTTGCTTTTTAATACTGGTATTTGATGCCTTACAGATATGAAACCAAAGGAACACAGTGGGCAAAAAGTAAACCTGATTACCCAATTGGTTTGAGTCCAAGTGATGTAGAAAAACTTCATATTGGCAAAAATAAAGATCCAGAAAAGGTGCCTGAAATATCTAAAACCAAGTCAGCTAAGAAAAATGCCAAGAGAAAAGAAAAAAGAAAACAAAATCAAAACACTAACACTATAACACCTGCTGAGAACAGTATAACTGAATCTTCCAAATCCACAACATCTCCCCCAGTAGAAACAGCAAGCGATGTTGTGACAAAAGATGATATTTCTAAGAAGATTAAATCGTTAAAAAAGAAATTAAGACAAATAGAGGACTTGGAAATAAAGATTAACAGTGGGGCACTGAAAAGTCCAGAAAAAGAACAATTAGAAAAGATAAAAAGAAAGAATGAAATAATAGAAGAGATTGAAGACTTAGAGATTGATTTGAGTGATTAATGTTAATGTCATATCATTATTGTATTATAATATTTTTATTTGTTTAATAAAATATTTTTAAAAAGTGAGTGCATTTATTTAAAATTTCCTTTGATGTGGTAGTAGGAGTAGAGTATCCCGGTGAGATCTGTCTGCATTAGTCATAGTTGACACTTATTTAGTGACCAGCCAGTGGCAGCATTTTCACTAGTTTGATTTTTAGCACAGTAAAAGGGCAGCGGTTTGTCTGATTTCCCCCCCCCCCCTCCCCCAGCCCCACTAATGCTAGTTACATCTCTGTGTGGAAAGGAAGAATCAGTACCACAAAAAATCTAGATAAGTTGGAGTTGTTTGAATATACGAGCTACTTTAAAAAATCACAGCTGGAGTTATTTAAATATTTACTCCCTGTCTTGCCCATACTATGTAATTAAATATTTTTCATTAAAAAATGTCTAACTAAAATGCATAAAATTCATGTACTCAATTTAATTTGCAAATTAAAATGGAAAGAAAAATGTTAAATACATGGACTTCATTCTTCATAAAAGTCTACTCAAATTATTTTACTGTTCATTGTTTAGAAATGATTACACCAATGGAGAAAAGTTAGACTTTGATGGAAGAGTTAAAACAAATTAACTAGCATGTGGTGGTTTGCAAAGCAAAATACTATCAATAGTTTACTATATAATAAGACATTTATTTCCTAATTTTTATTTTTTTTTAATTTTATTGTTGAATGGAATTTTTTTTTATTTATGGTATACTTGATTATATTACATATTACAGTACATTCTAGGTAAGAGTAAAATGTAACAGATGTTTGACACATTTGTTTAAATTTTATTAGGTTAGACTTTAAGGATTAAAAATATAATAATTGAAGATTAGTCAGATTTAACAGCATGTAAGCCTGGGACCCCAACTTGTGAAAGGCTCCAGAAAGAACACTGTATATGGAATTAATACCATTTTTGATGTCTTTTTATTGGGTCCAGTATTTTCCACTGTGCCTCAACTAATCTTTGCCTCTGAGTTGAGAGCAGTTCATAGAACGGATTTGTTGTTTTTTTCTCATCAAGTGTGACAGCTGGATACAATGTACACTTTAATGTACGTCTTATACCATTAAACAAATTAGAATTTCTGTAGAAATAGTTGAATATAGATTTCACACATTGTTTTCCAGGAATTTAGGCCATTTTACTAGGATCCCATTCCTAAATATTGTCTACAAATTGTTTTATGCATTAAAATATTTTTATTATAAAAAATCTAAACATTAAAATAAAATAGAAAGATGCTATTTTTTTTCGATTACATAGTTGTTGTTTTTTTATTAAATAAAAAAAAATAGTTGAAATGAATTCATTACTGTGAATGAAATTTGAGAAAAAAATAATCTGCTTATCAGCCAATTTTATTATTCATTTAAAAATGTACATTAGTGTATATTGTTAACTAAAAATGCTTGTTCAATTCTTAAACTTCACAAGATTAAAATAATAATTCATTAACAATTGTCTGCTTTATATATATGTTTTTTTTTTCATTGTGAAAAAATGTTTCATTCTAACATGGGCCTTTCCATCATTGCAATAAACTCCTGAAGGTCAATGACTCCATCTCCATTTTTGTCAGCAAATGTTATCATTTCTTGTAATTTTTCTCTTGATATATCTTGCCCTAGTTCTTGATTTATTGTCTGTTTTGTGAAAAAAAGAAAAGAAATAAAAAACATTCAGGATATTCATTACTGGGCTAAAGAAAAACTTAAATACTTGTAAATATCAAATACTACTCTTGCAATTCATTTTTTTATTCTGCTAATAAATTTTATTCTCTAACTAGGTAATTTATGAGCCATATTTTTTTTTAGCTTCAACACTCTTTGATATAATGAGCTTTTTAAACTAATGCATTTCAGATTTTACTGGTATAAGGACACTCCAGCTATCAATGGAAATAATTAGCTAAGAAATAAGTGATTCTGTATGTTCCTTTTCCATTAACACATTAACAGTTATTACATAAAGTAATACAGTTTACCATATGTAGATGATACCAGTCATATTATAAGTAATATTTCATTCTCACCTTTCCCATTATTTATATCATTAAAATATCAGCAATAAAATTTTCATGATTTTTTACAATTTTGTATGTTTTATAAAAATAGATTAATTTTGAATAAAATTTACCTCTAAATTTTCTAATGATATGACACCTGTTTCTGGTGAGCTAAACATTTTAAAAGCTTTACGCACATCATCTTTGGAATCATCACCTGTCATTACTACTGTTAACAAATTGTAAAAATCTTTAAAATCCAGAGTTTCATTATCAGTTCGTCCAGTGACCTTAGCTAAAAGAGTATAAAATACTGATATTTCAAAAGTCAATTAAAGTATTGATATTGTTGTTTAAATGTTTAACACATAGGCAGGGGCGGATCTAGACAACTTTGACGGGGGGAGGGGGAGCAAAACTGTTTTCATTGTTGATACTTGGTCTTAGAACAAAAAATATTTCAATAATTTAATGATGTCTTACCTAAACTTACCCCCCCTGCACATAGGCTAAACTCATAAATCTGAGCAGTAAATATAAGTAAAACTATTAGACATGAACAATTTGGGTTATGAATGGAAGCATTTTAATTTTCTAGTTTCAGGCTAAGAACTAAGGCTAGAGAGAGAGCAAGGTATAACATACAATACAAATGGAGGTCTAACAGTACAGCTAAAGACATTAAAGGAGGAGCAGTCGTACAATGATAAAGAAGGCAGTGACCGTTGCAATTTCTATGATTTTAAGAAATTAGTAGCATATGAGCAGCATTTGCAGATTTCATTGTGAACCATCATCCAAACAAACTTGTTGATATAAGGGCAGTAAAGTTGATAAATGAATATGATGGCCCTCTTCTGAAAGATTCTCCAGCAAAGGATGTAATTAATTTCCCTTGATAGTTTCTTGATGGAGTAAGATTCCCAAGATGGCTAACAAGAATTGCTGTAACTTATGATTCAGATAAGAGAAATAATGGACCAATTTCCCACAATCTTATTATTTTACATACATTTGATTTCTATTTATTTAATACAGAGGAGTACATATTTTTTGTCAAGTAAACAACCGATGTTAATAAAAAACTATTCTTTCATGTTGAAACGGATTGTGTTTAATTAATTGATTTCAATGTTTGAGTTATGAAAGTTTTGGGTTATCAATAGTTTTAGAACATATTAAGTTTGTATTTCACAGTACCACTGTGTTTAACTCAAGGCCCACTGCTTTTAATTATAGTACATTTATTCATTTTCAAATTGAAATTGAAATAATTGTAATAAATTGATTTATAATGAAATCTTCAAGGTTTGATTCTAAGTTAATTTCTCTACTGTCACTTTTCTATTACGTTGTTCGAACATTTTGAAAATGTTTAAAAGCTGCAATTAATATCTTGTATAATTAAGAATTGGCACCTCTGCATAAATAATGTATAGTTTTTAAGAATTAGATAATATTCATGTTATTAATGATGATAAAAGCCATACTAAATACTTCTACAAACAGTATCAAAGTACCGATAAGCTCATCAACTTGATAAAATTTAGGTTCAAAGCCTAGGGCTCTCATTGCCAACATAAAACCTCTCTGTTCAATTAGACCGCTTCCCCTGGGATCAAATATTCCAAATGCTTTGCTAAGTTCAAGCTTCTGTTTTGTAGTCAACTCTGGTCGAGCACCAAATTTTTTCTGTGGCAGCTCAGGTTCCGCTTCCATTTTAGATTTATCACAATCCAAACTTAATTTCTGCAAAGTACATTATTAAATATCTGAACATTTAAAGATTAATTATCAAAAGAAAAAATATTTAAAAATCTTTTTTTTTTAAATTTATTTCAAGCTAGGAAATATATTTTAATTACTAACAGTTACACTTTTAAGAATTTATTGTGTGAAATCTGCCTATGTACACATTATTTTAGCAGAATTCTTTTAATTTGCTTGTACAATAATTATTTATTGATAACTTAGACTTGTATATTTTATAATAAGAATAAATATTAGCGTACCATCAATTATATTTTAAGAATCAAATACATTTTTTCAGAGTAACTTCCTGTGCAATTTGGTGCTCAGGGAAAACTATTAATGAACATGTGTTGATTTTCTAAAGATAATAATAAATTTGCTAGAAATTAAATATAAATAACAAATATTTAACAGATTTATGTAAAAACAAATGTTTTTTTTTTTATTACTAAAATTTACTTTAATAAAATTTTATTACCGGCACAAAATAAAAAAAAATGTGGGCATTGAAATGTATAATGTTAAATAATCGTATATTTAAAGGAAAAAAGAAGGATTTCTATCGTTTCTATATTTTCTTAAGGAAGATGGACAAAAAAAAAAAGGGGGAAAAAAAAGTTTAAAACGAATGTTTGGTTTATATAAGTGTATGTTATCTAAACTTATATAAAGTCCAATAATAAAAATGTCAAGTAAAATAGGGGTGCAAAGTGACATAATGAACAAAGAAAAGTTAGGACCAAGTAAAAAGTCTTTGACAAAATGCCACAGCCATATGCTATTCCCATGTGTACTTAAGAATTGAGCTATTTTTGAAAGCTTCAAGAAAAGTTTTTTTTCTAACTTGTCAGATACAGTTGTTTGCTGAAAAATTTGGTTAGAACCATTTGATTGATTATCTATTAAACTATTGTACAACTGATTGTGTTTCTATAGTGCAGTTTTTTTTACTTTGTTATGTTGCCATGAGAAATACATAGATGTGTACAATTTTAAATATAAGGCATATTTCAAAATATCTCATTGTTAGGGTGAATTTTGTAAACTGACTTTGCGGCAACTCGCAAAAAACAATTTTTTTTATAAATGGCCACCTAATGATTTTCCCAACTCCTCCTAATTTTTATTGCTTATTGAAAAGTATTTATCTGAAAATAAATAAAAATGGCTTAGTTTTTTTGTGTGTGCATGCTTTCTTATTAAGAACTAAATGTAATATATTTTTTAATTTATAACTGATTATAATATTTTCATATCAGTTATACTAATAACTGTTGAATACTACTGCTGTATACTTCATATGGTTTATTAAAGTTTACTTGTTCAATGGGTATGGAAATATATAGTCATGGTTGAACAGTGTGGAGTTGATATGAAACTGTATGTTCACCAATGTTGGGTAAAAAGTATTTTGTTAATTGGTACTTGAAATTAATGACATACTTATTAAACTTTGTAGATCACCCTAAAGTGGTTTATTGAATTGATAAAAGATTAGTGATGCTCATTGAGGATACAATAACTATCTTTTATATTAATTAAACTAGTTTTTTTAGCTAAATAACTAATGTAGACTACTCTTGTACTATTTTTTATTGAATTTTTATATTTTAATTACAGACATTTATGATATTAAAAAATTAATGTTTATTTTCTTTATCTTATTAATATACATGTAATTATAGTGGTATTTGTGAAAATCACAACTATTCTATTTCAAGTATTTTATTAATGAAAATTTCTTTTATCTATTGCTCAAAAACTGCACAACAAAAAGTTATCTTTTAATTTAAACTTTTCTTGCAGTATTGTGGTAAAAAACTTGATGCAATTGTTTTCTTTGAAGCAAAAATTTAAAAAAAATGTCAAAATGCCACACTAATGTTAAAAAAAAATATCTTTAGACAACATTTTATTTACCTTTTTTAAGATTTTTAAACAAAATCCTAAGAATATGAAGGACTTCAGATTACTAAAATACAATCACTCAATCAGGGGGATATAAGTTACAACTTCTACATACGATGCATGATGATACATTTAATTTAATTGATTTAAAATAAACAAAATTGCAAATGCTTTTCAAATATTTGGGTGTGATCAAACATTTATTAACAAATTTTCACAGCCTATTTCAGATAATTGTATCAATTTATGTAATTGTGCATAAATAGTTGACAAATCAAAAGAAATTTTAAGTTTAATTCATTGTTGCATAAACTTAAAAATAAAAAAAATATTATGTGTGTCTCTGTCTGTGTCTTGGGAGAAAATCTCTTGTTGAAGTGAATAAGTTATTCAGCTGCATGAAGAAAAAAAATAGCGAACTGTTAAAAAAAATCAGATGTTTTTACTTAGTTCTCAATAAAAAACACTACATCTATTGCTATATACATCTATTGTATTATTAATCTAATCTAGTTCTTATGGCCATCATTAATATATGATAATGATGGATGGTAGATTTTATTATATGAAATACTAAATACATTTGTTTTGAAACATAAAGGAATTATTAAAACTATATACATGTAATAGGTGTTATTGATATTTTTTTAATACAGCAGTAAACGGATTGAGATAGTTATATATACCTATTTAAAAACACAGCAGTTCTTAAAACTAATGATTTGAACATGAAGAATACAAATTTATGCATGTGAAATCCACACAAAAAATCATTTAGAATACATGTATCTTAAAAGCAGAAATATACTTACTTTTACTATAGGCATATTCAAGAGCACTTGAAATTGTTCTCATGTCAGTTTCTATACTCTTTGCCCAATTTTCTACATCACCAATTTCCTTGAATTAAGATAAAAAAAATTAAGATATTTAGTCCATTGAAATATAATTATATTACAAACTAGAGCTGGCCAGCAACTGATTTTGGTGTCACATTTAACATTTCATGAAGGAATATTTGAAAGCACCATTTGTTTACGTCAGAATTAATTTAAATGTTTTAAAGAACTTCATAACAAGAAATGAAAAATAAAAAAACTCTTTGGATCATTTTCAAGTTTAGTATATCATACTTAATAAAAACATTTTTATAAGCTTGGTAGCTGAACCTCTGTTATAGTCTGTAATGTTGGCAGTAAAGATGCAATAAAACAAGGCAGTATTGTTGATAATGAACATAGAACTTACTAATAAAACATCAGGTGTTGAAATTAGCTTCAAGCAAATAAACAAGGATAAAAATTGTAAAAAAAATAGAGTAAAAAGATAATAAGTGACATTAAATATTTAATGAAAGTAGAAAAAAAATGTTAAGAGTAAGAAATATAACCATACTACAATAATATTTCAGTTAAACTTGATATACAACATTTCCTTTGTATGGTATCTCATTATAAACCTTTGAGGGCGATATACAGTTAAAACAACAAGAGGAAAGAAAGAAATCCAGATAGAGATATATTAGTTGCATAAGGGTTAATACGAGTTCTATCTTATAAAAGCATTATAAACCTTTGAGGGCAAAAAAAAAAATAATTTAGGATTACGAAGACCACCACTAAGAGAGTCCACAGACCTTTAGGAAAGTTCTTCAAATATGATGGCCTGACACCATCACCAATGCCAGCCTTTTAGAACGAACCGGCCAAGCTTTAATGGAAGAAGAGATCAGGAAGAGGAGATGGGGCTAGATAGGCCACACATTACGAAAGCCAGCAAGTAGCATCACTAGGCAAGCATTGAGATGGAATCCTGAAGGAAAAAGAAAGAGACCGGCCAAGAAACACCTGGAGGCGAGAATTTGAAGTGGACAACACCAGTATGGGGTTCAGCTGGAAGCAGCTGGAGAGAATGGCTCAGGACAGAAGTTGCTGGAGATCTTTAGTTGGTGGCCCATACTACGAGAGGAGTGACGGGCAATGATGATGGCAAAATACAATTAAAACAAGAGGAATTAAGGAAATCCTGATAGATAGATTAATTGAGTACGGATTACTACGTGTTGTATCCTATGAAAGCTGAATTTTCTCTAAAAACTTTCCAAGAAATGATCAGCAAAGAAAAAATAAATATGTAATATGTGTTCGATTTATGATTCAACTTAGCATGATGAAATTAAACTAAATCAGCAAGAAATGAAGAATTTACAAAATGATACATGAAAATGCATGTCTTATTAATTGACTTGTATTCATATATCTAAAAATAAAACCATGTATTATCTATGCATATGTAGCATATAAATCTGCATCATTAAATCAAAATAGCATAATTCAGTATGCCATTTTTTTATGACCAAATAAATGCATATAAGATAATTTAGAATTTTAATATCAAATACGAAAAATCTTATAATGTTGACTTACTTAAGGACTAATTAAATCTAAGTGAATGCAACCACCAGTCACTCACGGGGCATGACTTAATCACAGAGAAAAATAGATGATAGTGGTAAAGTGGGTTGGAACTTTTAAACACCAAAAATAATAGGACTAAACCTGAAAGAAGTTTGGATGCATTTACTGGTCATATATAATAAGACTGACAATATCCCAATCTTCTTTACTGATCAAGTAAAAATATACATATGAAAAACTTTCAAAATTGGAAATTAGGGATAAGATGAAATTTTTATTTTTTAAACGCTACCAGCATTGGCTTATCTTTTTTCTGCCGTTTCTAGCTCTGGTTGCAATGATAAAAAAAAAACTTAGTAAAATAATAAACCTTTCAAATAGAAAAGAGGACGTGTGGTCGTGCGGTGTGGAGCGCTCGACTGTCGACCGAGTCCTGTGTTTGAACCTCAGTGAGAAGAGGATTTTTTTTCAGGTCATGGTGTAAGTCCCCAAGTTCTCCCCGTCCACATGTTGCCCCTTCCCCTAATTTCAGTGCAACAAAACTTAAGCATAACTAATTAATTACGAGTTGCCTTCAATTTTGTTATGGTGGTCATACAGGGTAGAACAATTGACTGTCGACTGAAGAGTCTTGGGTTTGAACCTTGGGATTTTTTCAGGTCCTGGTTTAAGCGTTCAAGTCCACCTAGCTTTAAATGGGTACCTGACTTTATGTTGGGGGAGTAAAGGCGGCAAGACAAGCTAACCATACAATCAATTTAAATGCAGAGGTTACTGAAACAGATAAATTCTTCACTTCATCTGCCCCAATGAGTCCTTAGGGGCTTAAGGGAACTTTACTTCAAACAGAAAGAATTTATTGTTTCTTTTTGGATTATTTGTCTATCAGATCTGCATTAGTACTTAATATTCATTGACAAAGCTAAAAAAAGATATGTCAAACAGTGAACAGTATGATGACATACTGAAAAGTTTTTAAACTAATTTAATATAAATTTTAACATTTATTTTAAGCAGTAAATAATTATAATCTTGATATATCAGTTTTCATACCTTAAGTGCAGTATTGAAATCCTCAACTAACTTTAACCACTGCATTGTTTGTTTGGAGAACTGAGTAGCATTGGCCTGAAGTATTCGGGTCTCAGTATCTAGTTTCTTCTGGTTAACATAGGCCTGAGCAACTCTAGTTATTTAAAAAAAAAAATTTCTGAATGTAAAATTCGCAGCATAGAGTTGGCAATAGATTTAAACAGTAACATTAAAATTTTAGATATGAAATGATATAACACAGTGTTTAATAAATGGTAACTTGGTAATGATGATGACAAGCTTAAATTAAAATTTTCAAATAAAAAGTAACCTATCTTCTTAAGATAATCTTAATATATCAGCTGATTTCACACTTCATCAATGCTCTACTAGCTCCAACTTAGATTACTAAATTAGTTTACAGCTTTACAATGCAAAAAATTAGAATTTAACTATTTCTCTCAATAAGAATGTACAAAGACATAGATGTTTGTGTAACTAAATCTATAATATATATAAATATTCAATGTTATTCAACCAAACCTACCCTGCATTTAAATGGTCAACTAATACATGAGAAAGCGCTGTAGCTGCAACTATTGCATCTCGTTTTCTTTTATCTAAAATGTTTGAAATGTTAATTAATTTTATTCAACAGTCAAAATGGGTTCAACATAAGTCAGAAACACAAGAAAACAAAACATAAGTACTCATTTTATTACAATATCTTACCGTAATAATAATACAGTGTGATTAAAATAAATCTAATATATATATTATATATAAAGCAGTCGAAGTAAGTATGTATGTATGTAGCTATTTAAATATTTGAAAGCGCCCTGAATCTTATCACTATATAACTGGACATGGCAGAACATACTTTTGCTTTATAACTGAGGAATATTAGTGTCGCCCAGTGAAGAAAAGTCGTCACCTAGTAAGGAACCCCTTATATATATAAAAAAAAAAATTGTTTATTACATTGGACCTTGAAGGGATTTTTGGTGCATTGTCTTTTGAATTTTTGGATGAAAGAACATTTTTTTTTTTCATTTTTGAGTCATTCATGAAGTTTGTGCCCCCATGTGTTGAAGACGATATTACAATTAAAGTTTTAAGCATGTGTAAAAAATAATTTAAGTGCAACATTTTTGCTTGGACTCTTCTTTAAGTCTTCTAAGTTGTCTACCTTTCAGAAGGGTACGCCTTTTTTTTTTTAATTAAAAAAAATATATATATAAAGATACACTGCTGCAGATAAGAAGAAAAGAATGACAAAATTAATGTATCATGGTACACAGTCTGAGTACAATGATCAATCATCTTAAAAGGCTGAATAGTCAAGTTAATTTGTATTTATCGACTGAGAGAGTCGTCTCAGTATTGTCAGTATTAACTAGGTTACTAGTATCAAGACAGTTTACCGCATTATAATTAAGCATAGACATAATATTGATAAATCAATTGTTGACTTTAAATAATTATTTTGTGTGTTTACCTTGAAGCTCTTTTCGAGCCTGCTGTCTTGCCGTGTGTTGTTTAACTAAGTTTGAAAGCATCATCGAACTCGAGTAAAGTACGAACTGTGTTATTTACATTTCTTTTCCACTTATCTATATAATATAAAGTAATAATACATTTTGATTGCACTAAAGATAGATTAAATTGTAAAAGAAAAACGTTAAAAGCGGTGTATTTTAAGTAATATAACAAATTCACATAATATTGAATATTCTGTTATTAAAATCATATTTAGATATCTCATACAATAATTTATTAGGTAAAGGGGATCTGAAATGCCATACTTAAGTCTTTTTAAGAGATTCCATGCGTAATAACTAGAGAGCTTAAAGGTGTTGACAACCTATCATATTTAAATAATGATTTAAAAAAAACAAATGAACATTTCAGATGGTTATGTAGTAGAACATATCTCTTTTCGTCATTCGGAGCCCCAAAGTTTTCAATACTTTTAAACGACTTAGCAATTGGGGGATATTGTTAGTGTCTGAATATTTGTAATGAGTCGATGAAGAGCAAGAGAAAGTGTTCGTGCCTCGGTAGTTTCCGGGATTTTTATCTGGCTTAAACACAGCCCTTTATATTATTTAGTCTACCCACAAGGTCACTGCTATTACATCTGAGGCCCCTTGAATCAATATTCATAGCCAGAATATTGTTCAGGGAAGGGTTCCCAACCAGGGATCGATTTACCGCATCCCATGCCGGGGATATCCCCGGCACTGAGAACTGTCATCCCTGGCTGCTTTTTCATCCCCGCCGGGGATGAAACCATAGACATTTATCCCCGGCTCTGCAGAAATTTTTTTCTTCCTCGGCACTCTGTTTTTTTTTTCTTAAATCGAGCACTGGTCCCAATGACCTTGGGCTTCTGAAAAGTGTTATGGTTTCCTCCATTAGCTATCTTTACCAATCTTTAAAAAATATGTATCTTAATCCAAAATTAATGTCGTTTGATGAATGTTCTTGGAACATAATTTAAATTTAGTGTTTTTTAATGTATCAAAATATTTAATATATGTCGCCTTAAGATATTACACTAAAACCGTCACGCACTCACACAAAATTATTTTTGAGTAAAGCGGCCGTTCAGTACACATACATTGTGATTGTGTAACTTCGGAGGTTTAAACAACTCTTTAGAAAGTGCATGTGAATAGAAATGCATTGTAATAAATGTTGCTGGGTCTAAAAAATAATTTCCCTGCCGGGAGTCCCTGAAGTACAGATGGCTCCCGCACTGTGGGCCACGTCCCTAAATAAATAATATAAATAATGCCGCAAGTGACAAAACATAAGGGCTAATAGTTTTGTCTTTCACTCTTTATCGAAGTTGGCAATACTTTTCATAACCTACATTCTTAGTGTCTAGCAGGACTCAGGAGTGTCTGACAGGAAGAACTGTTAATAAGTGATTAGATGCAATATGATTATATTCTGCTAATTTTTCTAATTGTGTCATGCATGCTTTGAGAATGGTTGTGTTTTACTGGAAAGGTTTTGCGAAGCCATTAATAATTTGCTTATGTTACTTTGTTACTTACATAAATGGAATTAATTTGGATCCAAGATTTTCTGTAATAAAAGAAGGAAAGAAAGGATCATATTTTGGTTTTTCTGTTGCTCAACATCAAATAATAGAAAATGAGCGAATTCTTGAAAACATGTAAGTGCTTATTATGATTGTTACATATTAAGGCTATTATTTTATCAATATAATATATTGGTATAATTATTATAATAAAAAATAAATGAGTAAAAAATGTGTCTGTCCATCATTTAATGAATGATGGCATCAAGTTATAGGGCCTTTTATCTTTATAATGATTAAGGCTAATGCTAAATAAAAAAAATACACTTACAGTATGATATTTTATTTATTATTTTATGAAAAGTTCCCTTAACCCTAAATGGCCAATGGGGACAGATAAAAAAGTGTATGAAGTCCCTATCAGAATGAGATGAAATCTCTTAGATCCTATAAACCAATAATGGGACGGTTTTTATGGTGCCCTTCTTTCATCCCCACCATAGCAGATAGTGCAATGGTCATGGTGATATATATCACCATGGGAGATATATCGAGAACTTGAGCCAAGACCTGAAAAATTTCCTTGGTCCTCACCGGAGATCAAACCAGGTACCTTCAGATCCACAGTCTAGTGCATTACTGCACGACCATCCATCCCACGCAGATAAAGTGTAGAATTCATCTGTTTCTGTAACCTCGGCATATAAAGGGATTGTATGGTTAGCACATTGCCCAGCCGCCTTTACTTCCCCAACTTAAGTCAGGTACCCATTTAAAGCTGGGTGTACTACTTGTCACTTGTGGTACTTAACCAACTTTCACTAGGACCTGGAAAAATTAACATGGTTCTCACAGAAGATCGAATTCAGGACTCTCAGGTTGACAGTCGAGCCTTCTACACCACTCGTCCATCAGTCCCACATTTTATTTATACTAGTACCTTTACTGAGCCTTTACTAAACTGGCTTTACCATGGGCATGATATGATAGTAGTAAGGTATATACTGATGCTATGATTCTCTATTTATGGCCAATTAATAAAGAATGCATCCGTAGCACTGGCGGCGGAACGAAATATTTTAAGGAGGGGCAAGACAAAATATGACAGAAAGACAAATTTTACCCCCTTAATTCTATAATAGAATATAGGGATTCTGTAGCAAGTATTTATTCAATATTATTAAACAATAATATATTAAAAAAAAAAAAAAATGAACATTGAGCACTTCTGTCGTCAACTAATTCGTAATGTCAGTTTGTTTACAAATTTAATAGTGAAATTAAATCAGAAAATTACTGATAATTATCATGAATGATGATGAATATGAAACCGGAAACGGGAAACTCAATAAACAAAAAGTAATTATGAAAAGATAATAAATAATTGTATTTTCTTTAAAAATTACATTTGCCGTCATTTGGTAGATGGCAATACTTCTCTATACTTATAAGACGCATTTGCTATCTGTCTGTCTGTTCCCTTAAAACTCAAGATCCAGACAACTAAATAACGTGAAATTTGGTACACGCAGTTGCGCAACCGGGGGAGGGCCCCCCCCCCCAGGCCAAATCATCAATACATAATTTACTTTAAAAAGTTACAAAAAAGACTATCAAATTGTCTTTTTTCAATATGTGAACCCCCCCCCCCCAGCATTTTTTGCTGGTTGCGCCACTGGGTATACGTACACAAAATTACATGGGGAATGTTCTTAAACAGGTTTCGTTCCATCTCAATGGGTACTTTAATTGTAATTAATTATTTTGGATATCAAAGACATGAAAATTGGCAAACTTTTACCCCGATTTCAGGTTTTACGAGCTTCTCTCCCACATAGCTAACTTACTATAAATATGATCGGTACGGGGAACCAAATATCACATTACTTACAACATTATTACATTCCATTCCTTCATCCATAGGAATTGTCATCTTTTGCTACAGTCATGCCTAAGAGAGAGAGAGAGGGAGGGAAAGAGGGAGGGAGGGAAAGAGGGAGGGAGGGGAGGGAGAGAGAGAGGAACTGCCAAAAATGTTGTGTATCACATTGCTTTAAGATAAATGTACCCTTTCATTGCATGCAAATAAACCCTTTTTTACGCGTCTTATTTTAAATCTTAATTAAACGTCAAATTACGCTTCTTAAATAAACAGAAAACATTATTTTGAACCCGGGCAAAGCCGGGTACTTGCAACTAGTTTTAAAATATGCCACAACAACTCTCAATTATGTGATTACTGTAAAATGTCAATTAATTATAATTCCTTTCAAATATTAAATTTAAGAAATAAATCAAATGAATTATGAAAATGAAAATGATACATATAAACTAAAATGAATTACAAAGTTAAAAAAGTTAAAATTTTAGGGGGGGGGCAGACTGGAAATTCAAGGGGGGGCGCCGCCACCCCTTAAAAGTTTTAGGGGGGGGGCGCTGCCCCCCCTGCTCCGCCGCCAGTGATTAGTAGCATAGTGGTAATCTAAGTCTACTACATTGTCATACAGTAAAAGTTAATTTGCTTCTTTCCTTAATAAACATCTCGATATGCCAAGTCTAAGAAATGTATCTATATCTTTGACATAAAGACTGTTTATGACACTGTACTCATTTTTTTTTTGCAAGATATTATTAAGTAGAATATTATTGCAGCATTAATAAGCAATAAAAAATTAATAACACTAACACCTTCATGATTTAGCATTTTATGGTTCATGATCAGGAAAAACTCCATGGTCCATACAGATCAGAAACTAAGTTTATCTATTTAAACAGGAAATCACCCTGCTTGAAAATTCCCATCTAAAAGGGTCTGGCTACTTGCAGATAGGTATTTTTTTAATCAAGAGAAAATGACAAATAGTGACATCCTGGCAATGTTTGATACAGTTTTATTGTTCTTATTTTGTTAAAGAGAAATATACATTTAAGAGGATCTCCAAAGTCTGTATTTCTCTATTTCTTTTGCTAGCCCCGGTGTATGGGTGGTTGTGCGGTGTAGAGCGCTCGACTGGCGACCTGAGAGTCCTGAGTTCAAACCTCAGTAAGAACTTTGGGATTTTTTCAGGTCTCCAAGTCCACCCAGCTCTAAATGGGTACCCTACTTTAAGTTGGGGGAGTAAAGGCGGCTGGGGATTGTGCTAACCACACAATCCCTTTATATGCAGAGGTTACTGAAACAGATGAATTCTACACTTCATCTGCCCTGATAAGCCCTTAGGGGCTTAAGGAAACTTTTTTTGCTAGCCTCGCCTTGCCAGTATATTAAATATTGGCTGAAAACTCCCCTAAAAGATGTTGGTATCCTAAATCATGGATCCCTCAGGTGTCTGTAAGAGAATTGTTGTTGTCTTTTGAAATCCCTAAAGCTGTTATTTCGTTAGTGTTGAAACAATGGACAGGTGGTGAGGAATCCCAAATTTCCACTGCATTCATTACACATCTAAAAGGGAGGGAGTATTGAGGAAGCAGCAGGCCCGTAGCCAGGTCAAAGTAAGCAGGGGGCACCAATACCCAGCAAGGGGACAGTTTTTCTCATTTTAGTCACTTTTTCTTTATTTTTTCCTCTTTTTCTTTTTTAAGCGGGGGGTGGGGGGCACTCCACACCTAGCGGGGTCAGTGCCCCCCCCTTGGCTACGGGGCTGGGAAGCAGTAACAATACACTGCGCTTGATGGTCTGATGGGCAGTAGCATACTCTTGTCAGGGAGGGGGGCAGTGTATTTGCATGATGTCTTAAGTGGGATCATGAAATTTTTTTGTAAATGAGGCAACCATCAACTGCCAACCTCTCTTGAGGACCTTACCTTGGTTTCACTTGTTAATGCTATTATTGAACAAATGAGCAGGGCTTCTTGCACTTGTTCAGGGGTTACAAGACCTCTATGCTGAGTCACCATTTATGTTTCACTAAGTTGTTGTTTTAGAGCCCATTATGCTATAGACAGCTCTGCTAATGAGAATCTGTTTGACTTTCTGATCTCTTATGATTTAAAGCATTATTTGAAAGATAAATAAGCATCAAGTGTATGTCCCCCCCCCCCCCTTTGTGTCTTGTCAGACATATATATATATATATATATATATATATATATATATATATATACCATTAAATACCTTGGGAAAAGGTTTTTAATCCAATAAAAGGCATCCCTGCAACTATATAATTCTTCAGTCACAGGTGCATGAGGTTTCAAAGAGATATGATAATCATTTGAATACATTCCATTTAAAACCAATGTTCATTTATAATACTGAATAACTCCTATTCCTGTCATCGTTTCCACAGCTATAGACTTTAAAGTGCTCTGATACACTTAGTAAAAACTAAATCAAGTTTGAATTCTATTTCGTTATTTATACATTTGATTCTTTGATTCATTTACCTTAAATAACAGATTACGAAGTTGATCAAATAAAAATTTAATTGACCAAAGATCGTGCGATCCTGTTTGTCTTTTTCTTTAGTAAGCAGGTTAAAAAAAAAATTGCACCCTGTTGTGTTTGTGTATTTTTTTCTTAGTGAGTTCATATTTAAATTTTTGGCTTAACACATTTGACTAGATAGTGTGTACGTGTTAGGGTATAGTCGTACTGCTTCGTTGAATAGCTGTATTAGGCTGTGACATTCAGATGTGCCACAGAACGAAGTCGGAAACACATGGTTTGCATGTGGAAAGGTCACGCGTCTGTTAAATAGTCGATGGTTGGTCTTGGCTGATAAAATACCAGCCAGTAATTTCCATTACGAGTCTAATTAGAATAGATAACTACGACTCTAAGCAACCCACAAGCCATTTTCTCTGTTACTTCAATGGTAAGGTGTAGTTTCCCTATGACATTCAAGGTGTAGTTTCCCTATGACATTCAAGGTGTAGTTCCCCTATGACATTCAAGGTGTAGTTTCCCTATGACATTCAAGGTGTAGTTCCCCTATGACATTCAAGGTGTAGTTTCCCTATGACATTCAAGGTGTAGTTTTTCTATGGCATTCAAGGTGTAGTTCCCCTATGACATTCAAGGTGTAGTTTCCCTATGACATTCAAGGTGTAGTTTCCCTATGACATTCAAGGTGTAGTTTCCCTATGACATTCAAGGTGTAGTTCCCCTATGACATTCAAGGTGTAGTTTTTCTATGGCATTCAAGGTGTAGTTCCCCTATGACATTCAAGGTGTAGTTTCCCTATGACATTCAAGGTGTAGTTTTTCTATGGCATTCAAGGTGTAGTTCCCCTATGACATTCAAGGTGTAGTTTCCCTATGACATTCAAGGTGTAGTTTCCCTATGACATTCAAGGTGTAGTTTCCCTATGACATTCAAGGAGTAGTTCCCCTATGACATTCAAGGTGTAGTTTTTCTATGGCATTCAAGGTGTAGTTCCCCTATGACATTCAAGGTGTAGTTCCCCTATGACATTCAAGGTGTAGTTTTTCTATGGCATTATTGAAGATATGTAACTGTGACCCTCAGCAACTCGCGTGCTCGTTCTCTTTATAATAGAAAAAAATCCAGACATCCTGATAAAGTTTGTGATGAACAAACATTTCTCCACTAGCACTATATATTAATGAAGAGCCGGTGAATATGCAAACTAGGTAACCGCACAGTCCCCCCCCCTCAATCTTCCAAAGTAGGGCCACTTTCCTTATCATATTCGATCCTAAAGGGACACCAACTGGTACTTTTGCTTAGGGTTCTAAAATTATTTATACAAGTCTATACAGCCTTCGCCTCCCCCCACCCCCACAAAAGAAATAGACACACATATCTGAACAGGCTCTGGAAGTATACATACGTTTTTAATTATGTCTACTAATTTAGTATGAATTTATATGATAATCATAAGGGATAAGCGGAATATAAAAACACGTGTTAAAGGCGATAAAGGCAGCAACATAATAAAATATATTAAACCATTACAAAATATTACAGGCTATTTAAATCATACTTTGTTTACGGGTTGTTGTTTGTGTGTGTGTGTTCCCACACCTTTTTATACCTGAAACCAGTGCCGTAACGAGCTTAACTCGCGCCCGGGGCACAATACCTTTTTAATACATTTTAGCGCCCCCCCCCATTCGAAAATCATATAATATTTTATGTAAAATATAAATTTGGCGCCCCATTGCCAGTAGCGCCCGGGGACATATGCACTCCCCGCCCCCTAGCTACGCCTCTGCCTGAAACAAGACGATTTGTTTGTCCATATAATTAGCCACCCTCCATATCATGGTAGATAACTTGACAATTACGCCAGCCCTTTCTGTGGAATGGTTAAAGGGCTAATTTGATAACATATTGCTTAGTACTAAGCTTTGTTTATAAAGCATGTAGAGGCCATCCGGTGGATTGAATTTCTATAGCCACGGCTATTCTATGTGACTCGGTTTTACTATTATTCATTCAATATCGCATAGATTAGCGGTGGCCACCTAGATGAGAGCCGCGCGATAGTCAATTTAACATGATTAAGTAATGAAATGATAAAACGGACTCAATGCGGGCAGTATTACAACGCAATTGGCATAGATTAATGGTGGCTAAGTTCGGCTTTTCGTTTATTGCGGCACCAATTCATCAGTGTTTTTTTTTTCTGTTGTCTCAAAATGTGTATTTATAAAGACTTATTTTTGTGCCGCTCAGAGCAGACTCTAAAAATGCCACCCCCCTACCCCCTTGTTAAAAATCCATGGGACGGGTGGCCGAGTGGTGTAGATACTCGGCTGTCAACCTGAGAGTCATGGGTTCGATCATCGGTGAGGCCCATGAAATTTTTCCAGGTGAAATTTGTTGCAGAGTCATCCCACAAGTCTACCCAGCTTTAAATGGGTACCTGACTTAAGTTGGGGAAGTAAAGGCGGCTGGGCGTTGTGCTAACCACACAATCCCTTCATATGCCGTGGTTATGGAAACAGATGAATTCTACACTTCAGAAGGGAAACTTTTGTTAAAAATCCGAACGCCTTAAAAGTCAAACAATTTGGAAACCTATCTAAATATATTGAAATACATTAGAATACGAACATGTTGTAAATTTCGAACATTTTACTTATTTCTGTGTATTTTTATTTCGTTAGTACATTCCCTTTGCGATCATTTCTATTTGTAGTGAAAGTATCCGCTATCATTATACAACTTGTTAAGTTGACCATTGAAATAAAAGGGTGGTCTATACTTATTTGCGACATAAGTGAGTGGAGTTTGTTTTGTTTTTAACAGAAGCATATATCTTAACGTTTAAGCTCGGCATTGGACACTTGCCATAGATCCACACATGATTTCGTCCAGTCGCCTCTGTATACATGTTTTTGAAGTCTGGGTTAGCTCTTTAAATGTACATTGCTGTGTTGCGGGCTCGTATTCCCAATATACTGCACATGGAGATCCAGCAATGGGTCCATCCGTTTTTTTACAATTGTAATTTGGAGTATGATTTGGAATTCGAATGATTAATTAATGTCAGATTATGAGATAGTTAAGAACGGAAAATATCTCCTCGCTGGTTTCGTTCTTGCAATAACAATTGTGGGTTCGACAGCAAATACAAGATTGCTGGTGAATTGCAATCAAAACACGTTTCCTGGGAGAAGTGGCATTCATTGAACAACAGATTGGTCCAGAAGTTAATCAGTGAAACAGTCGGTGATTTGATTGGGCATATCATAAGTTTGGGGGCGCAGTTTTTCAATCGGCGCTACATCAAGCGAAAGTAAGAAGTATCTAATAAAAAGGATAAAGAAGATGCCATGCTATTGTGCAGAAAATTACTCGTGTACAGCACAAGATAATTGCAATCTGCGCACTGGAATTCTATAAGTAGATGCTGTTTTGAAGTGTCTGTAAAATATAATTTATGCTGATTATTGGATCGGTTTGATTGTGTCCCATGAGTCACGTTTATTTATTTCACCCAAAAGCTGGAAAAAGTGGCTAGTCAGCAAATTTTTTTTGTATTGGGTTATGAACTAAACCTGCTGGTATTCGTATGTATCATAATCAATGCAAATATTCTAGTACTTGATTGAATATTTAAATTATAAGTTCATCATCTCTCCCGTGAGTCACCATGGAATGGCTGTTGTGTTGTTTTTTGTTTTTTTTTGTGTGGGAATATTATATCATTTACAAAGAGAAAGAAACCTGGACGATTTGGAAATCGAATATTTTTATATAAATTAAGTTCTTATTCTGAGGAGTTACGGCACTGAACACCTTAAATGCCGCCACCTCCGGCAGGAAATAAAATGCCGCCCGGAGCGGACCATCCGCCCAAATTTTAATTAATCGTTTTGAAGGAGCTCCTCATGCACCCACATTATAAGATATTACAACTGTCAGACGATACACTTTTAATAATCTCACATTTAAGTAACAGCTAAGTAACTTTATTTTTAAGTTGAGGGGACAGCAGGCTGACAGTCACTTTCGTTCTACAATAGATTCAATATGTTATAAAGTACATTGAAAACGCAACCCTTATAAAAGACTGCCTACCACGTGTTACACCGTGTTTGTTAGAAAGACATTTGACTTATTCAGAAAAAAAAATTATACAAATATGTTTTCTTTAAGCTGAGATTTACCGCCGACCCGTTATGCAGTGACACATGACCTATTTTCAACTATGACACCTTCCTAACGCTGTGGCTTGTTGATATTCTTGTGTGTGTTGGTTTTGGGGGGGGGGGGGTTGGGTACGTTTGTTTACTTTTATGTGGTCAAGTCACTTAATAGCAAACTACAGTTCAGAATCAGTCCCAGAAAATCATGTGAACATTCTGATAGGTCGAACCATTGGCGGATTTTCTGGCCTCGGGTCCGACTTTTGAGGGGCCCCACAAAGCCCAACTTTAAGCCTTTTATATGTTACTCTTTTTTAAAGGGCATAATATTGTCTTCTGCGCCAAGGGCCTCAACTGATCTAAATCCTCCTTTGTTTGTAGCCATGATAAACTTAAATAATAATAAATAAATGGCTGTGCTTGCATTTGTGATCGATTTCAATATAATGAGAGTAGGGCATGTTTTTGTTTCTTCATTTTCATACCTATAAATTATTTACTTTGGTTGTGAGAGACTGCTGTACTAAACCATGTTCATTCCAGGCTTATGAAAGTCAGGTGTCAGAGACTGCTGTACTAAACCATGTTCATTCCAGGCTTATGAAAGTCAGGTGTCCATGCACCACCCACTCTATTAATATTTGCATAAGATCACCCCATGTCTAATTACTTATTTCCTGATGTATAACATAAAGGCCTGTTTTGGTTTGTTTCATTAGCTTTTTTGATCTTCTTTGTAATTCAATGGTCTTGCCCATTTGGACATTGGATTGGTTTTTATTGCTGGGTAACTGTATTAAACCCATCACTTTAATAACAGTAGGTACTTTTGTAGTATTACACAACTACTAGACACTAAGCAATGCTGGATTACTGAGAGGGTTGCTATTAAGGCTGTAGACCCTTACTTAGGTTAGATTATAACAATTAAACATACCAATGCAACAGTTACCTCCACTAACTGATGCTAACATCAGGTCACTGTGTCAATGCATGGCTGCAAAAAGAAACCCTATGTTGAGAATATCTTTTTTTCATAAGTATATAGACTTTAAATTTTATCCCCTTTAATGAACAAAAAAATGCATACTAATTATACATTTTTGTCTACTGTGTTCATTTTTCCAATCCAAGTAGCTGGTTTCATCATTTATGTTGGATGAATCTGCCTGTCTGTCTGGATATAGATTAAAAAAAAAATCAGAAATCTTTCTTTTTATCACCTTTTTAAAATACACACACTTAGAAGGCTACACAGGATTTTGTAATTAGGCTTGCATTCACGATTGTATCTATAAGTGTTTGGGATATATTGGGAAAAAGCTCATCCTTGTTCTCTTATTTGTTTTGAAACAATGAGATCTTTGTCATTTATTCTAAGTGCTTCACTTAATCTAAAGATGACTCATTGTCCTAGAAAATTGTATCCATTTTACTGTGTGATAATGAATCATAAATTATATCTTGAAAATGTCAATTAGTTACTGAAACATGTTCAGGATTCATTATTTTATTTATGAAATTAAACTCTATACTCTTAAGTTGATTATAACATTACATACACAATTTTCAACTGAGTCATACTGCATATGTTTATTTTAATTTCTCTAAAAACATATTATAATTAGCAGAAAAAAAATTCTTTTAGAGATCATTGGAGAGGGATATATAAAACGTTGACATTGTAATGGACACTTAAATGTTAGAAGAGAATATTGAACTCTAAATCTCTGCCAGTCTTTACACTATCTGTAATTACAAGGCCTGATATTCTACATCAAACCCAAATTTGTATACTTTGCCATTGTAGAAATATTATCTCTTTGGTGATTATTATGTTATTTTTTTTTTGTAGATTACTCATTGGAGCTCCAAAAGAAAATGTTTCAGATTCTGGTGAGAATATAGGTGGAGCTGTTTTCAGGTGTGATGCCAAGAAAGGGGATAAAAATGAATGCACTATGATAACTAATTTGGATTGTAAGTAAATTAATTGCCAATGGTATGCTGAAGTCTATATTTACTTTTAAAATGTCTATTACTGATTATTATATAATGTTATATGGCTGGCAGTATTTTATATAGAATATAGAGGACCTTTTTTAAAATTTATTTAATGCATTTAAACAAATTTTTTTTTATTTTTTTCTTATTCTTTTAATAAATAACAATCAATACTATGATTTGGGAATGTTTAATAAGGTAAAGTATCAATAATATTATCAAAAAAATTTCTGCCGCTAAAATAAGAGATTACCGTTATATTTATTTAGATAATACTTATAGCTAAACATACAAAAAAAAACCCACCTATTTTGATAATTTTGCACTGTTCTGCTAAGCAACCAATAAATGATATGATTGAAATAATTAAATTTATAATCAAATATGATAAAGATTTTTAATAATCTTCTGATGATGATATTGGGCTTGTGAGTCTCCTTGTTGATGTAAACAGGTAATGGGTTACATGGGACCTATCTGGTGTTTTACTGACCTTAATAGTTATTGCAAAAGCTTGTAAACTGGATATAAGTGGAAACACAGGCCTTTGATGGCATACAAATTATCCATCCTTAAGGCTGACCCTTTTCTGAAAGGTTTCCTATTCTTCATCTATGTCTCTTAAGTAAAAAAAAGTGCATTATATATATCATGGGATTTATTATCAGATTTTTTTTTTTAATGAATGTTTATTGCCAAATTTTATTTTGCAACCCGCTTTTTCAATGTTTTTGTATACTAAATTTATTTCGCATAAATAAATTAAATTGAAATAAAAGTAATGCTCAACTATTTTTCAACAGTACCTAATGATGGATCTGTTGATGATCAGTGGCTAGGTGTAACTTTGGCATCATCTGGCCCTGGCAAAAAAGTTGTGGTAAATATTCATAATTACATCATTGAGTTTTTCATTATTAACATATATTTTTACCAACAGCAGATATTTCTTGATTTGATATATGATGAAATGTTAACTGGTCTAAAAACCTATTCAGTAATTTTTTGTTTTTTTATTGTGTTTATTTTAAGCACATTCAATCTGCATTACACACTGCGTACATAAATTAGTTTCATACTAAAAAAAAAAATATAGGAAAAGCACAATTATAAATTCTGACTTTTAAGTGGTTTAATTTTAAATTTTAAGGAAATATTGAAAAATATAGTTACCAGAGAAAAAAATGTAATGCTTGATATTTATTATAAGCTGGATATTTTTGTGTCATTTTTTTTTTTAAAGATTTTGTTCATTGTAGTCTTAATAATTGCACTGTAATAAGAGAAGTAAAATCCATTTTTATTTTCACTGTAGCTTTTGTTACAGTGAATTTTTCATCCTTAATTTGTATTGATGTTTTCCACAATACTTTAGTGGTGTCAACTCTTCCTTTTTTTATACAAATTCTTTTTCTTTAGAAACTCAGAAAACATTTTTTTTTATTAAGTCTGGAAATATCTGCTGCTTTGAATTATTGGTTAACAAAATTCATCATAGACTATCATATAACTTAATATTTAGTCTTTCTTTATGCTAGGGTAACATAATCACCTATTTTAGTAAAAGTTGCTAGTTTTTCTTTACAAAAAGCATATTTAATACTTTTTAGCTTACAATTATATATCATGCTTCTGAAGGAAATAATTCTTTATTAACCCTCTGTGCATCAGAGTATATTTATTTTTTAACTTCACCAGAACCGTGTAGCTTCAAAAATATGATATGGGCTTATTTACCATGAAGGATCCTAAAAAATATTTTACTTTGTTTGGCACTATAAAGTTTTTATTTATCTGTACCATTCAATTTTTAAAATTTCTAAAATTATTAGAAAAAAGCTGCATTATATATTACTTTGAAAAACATTTACTTTTGATGCTCAAAGGATTAAAATGATTTTGACATACTCTTTATATATTATTCATAAAATAATAACAATCTTATTCAACTTCATTTTAACTTCGTAGAAAATCTTTCAGAGCTTTATTAATCTTCTTTCTAATTGCATAATTATTTATATAATGCCATTAATTTCATCAAAGGGTTTCCTTTTTTCAGATTCAAGACATTATTGTAACTTGGTAAAAGATAAAACCTTTGATTCTAGATTAACCCATACACATTTAAGCATCTGTCATCGAAACTGTTTTGGATTTGGAGTTGTTTAAACCATTCAGCATAAAATTAGACAATGTAGATAAATCAAAACATTATTGTAACATTTTTATGTCATAGGTGTAAACATGATTATTCTTTTTTTTTAACTTTCTCTATAAAGTGCTCTCATGCCATCAAATTTATACTTAATTTGTTCCATAACCACCTTTTGATTTAGTTTTACCGTTCTTTTTCCTTTGACTCTCCTGCCCATTTAGGGCCCTGGCCTGCCATACTACTCTTCTCCACTTTCCCCAATCCATGGTCTTCTTCCTCCACTCTCTCACGCCTATGGCATTTAGGTCTTTCTCCACTTCCTCTAACCATCTGCTTCTTGGTCTGCCCTTAGGCTTTTTCTCATTGGGTGTTACCTGATATATTGCTTTTGGACCTCTGTTGTTTTCCATTCTTTCTACATGCCCTACCCACCTCAATCAATTCATTTTGATTTCAGCTGTTATATTTGGTTCTTCGTATAGTTCGTACAGTTCTGAATTGGTTCTACTCCTCCACTCATTATTGTCCTTTACTAGCCCATATATTTTTCTAAATATTCTCCTTTCCCAAGTGTTTAGTCTATTTTCTGCTTGTTTGCTGATTGTCCATGTTTCACTACCATATGTTTTACCTAATTAAGATATTTTTACCCTTTTAAAAATTAGCTATTGATTTTGACAGAATTACAAAGCTTATAGATGACTGAATTTCTGAGGCAATATTCCCTCAAAAACACAAACAAAACAACGTGCTAAGTTCTGGAGATTTAGTAGCCAAATCAGCTTGAAATTAGTGTTTCAGATTCCATGTTGATGATTTTGGACTGATTAGGATTCTCTGATTCTGAAGTATATCATTGTCAGATTATTAATACTTTTTACTACATTCTATTAAATCACATGGTTTAAGAAATTGTCAATAAGGACATCTATTTTTCATACTTTTTATGATGAGAGAAATAAATACTAAATACTTAGTCATTACTTTGAAATGATTGTACTCACTATTAGTGTACCAATCTGTTAATTTAAAATGTGTCAATTAAATTCAGCATTACAAAATTTATAAAACCATATTTTAAATTAGAAAAAAAAAATTAGTATTTATTTCTAGTTTGCATGTAAAGATGAGTGACCAGCATACATTAAAAAATTATTGTGTATTTCTGTTAATCTAGATTCAAAGTTTGTTTCTTAAAGTATTGATTATTTATTTTTTATTTCAAAATCTGTTAACATTTTGATACAAACATTGCATCATTTAAAAACATTAGTGCTTGCAAGTAAACAATATTTCTGTAGAGAATATCACATTACCAGTAGAGATGATGATGCACAAAAATAAATTATTTCTTTAATCAGGCATATAGACATTTGAATAAAAACCATCTGTTAAATTTGTGTTTTACGATTATTGATTTTTAAAAATATTTTATTTAATTTTCACAAAATTGGTACATTCTAGGCCTATATATTTTAAAATGTTTTAATCATAAAATCATTATTAAAATTGTATGGCTAAATTATTCATCTGCCTTTCAACAGTTTGATTTAGTAGCATTAATTAGTTATGTCCTTAAAAGGAAGAGACATTATTCTTCAGTTTTATTGCCAAAAAAAATTTTTTTTTTAATCAAGTACCATGTCTGACATCAGTAATTTAGAGGCTAAGCACAGTAGTAGCATATCACACTTTTCTGTTTAAAAACAAAGAGAATGTTTGCCTGTAATACATTATTGTTTATTTATTATGTTGTTACTAAGTGAGATGAAACTGAAATGTAATATAAATATATTACAGATACTTTTGTACCCTACTACAACTGATTGCTGACTACCTTCTGTAAAATAAGAGACAAAAAAGATATCACAAAAATTATTTCTACATTTTCTACAACATTGACCGTTAATAAACTAGTCTTGGGTAATGATATAAAGATGGACTTTCTGTTTGAGGGATAAAAATTTTGTATAACTTTTGTACAATTTTATTTTTTTAAATCTTTGTATGAATGCAATTGGTACATATCTCAATTTTTCACAAATTGTTAGAATTTTTAGCTTGTATGCTGATGATAACCATCATATCTAAAATTTTAGTTAATAGATAATACAATCATAAAGATCTCAATTTAGTTCTTTAAAATACAACAATGATACAGTATTTTGAAAATAAAAAGAATTTATTATTTGTAAACTTTTAGCTATCTAGCTTTTAATATCTGTTGCAATATATTTAAGCCATTGAAAAAAGCTTTTTAGTATTAACTTTATTTATATGCATGCTTTTATATAGAAAATGTAGCCAATGTGTATTTCTTGTGCCTCAGGCATCTTGAATGCTTAACTTTCACTTTCCGAACTAATATACTTACAAATACTAAAGCTTCAACTTAAGGAATGCTAAAAATTGTTCTAATTCAATTTATTTAGTATTATTATTATCTTATTTTTTATGTTTAATTATCATTAAAATGAATTTCGTTCCTATATATGTATAAATATAGATTCATTTTTTTTGTATTAGCTTTTTGATGCACAGAAAACAAAGCTAAAATATATCTGACTGATAATTGAATGTAATTAATACATTACTTATATTGACTGCTTTAAGGATAGGTATGTTTTATGAACATACTTTTGCATTGTGATCATAAAAAGTTCTTGACAGAGCTATATAACAAGTTTACAGCAGAAAAGTCATGTTAATTTTATTTAAACTGAAGGAGTTGTCCCAAAATCATTTGATATGATTAAGCACTGCTGGTAACCTTCAATTGAATTTTTTAGTTTTCTCTGCATTTGAAACTTTCAATAGCCTTTTTTATTTCTTATGAAAAAACCTTTTTTAGCTATGTCATAACTAGAAATCTTTAATGAATTTTCGTAAGCAGTGATATCCAACTTTATGTTTCTTTATAGCTTTTTAGATTGCAGCGATTCTACATATTCAGTAAAGTTTGGTACAGAGAGGTCTCGTTAAAGATGATATTTTTATCTTTTGATGTTGTTATAGTCCAGTTTTGTTTCTTTTAAAGTGGTTCACTATGATTTCTCCATTTACTGCGGATTGTAATTGGATAAGTATGACAGAACCTTTCTGCCTGACAAAATTACTTCTTGATTTCAAATGTGAAACATTAATGCTGCCTATGACATGTTACTGAAGCTTGAAAACTAATCATCTTTGCTTAATCGCAGACTGTTCATATGAGAGGTTGTTTGTGTAGATATTAGGTTTTAAAGGGTGGATAGATAACCTATTCACCTAGCCTTTCTTCTTTAACCAGAAAAGATACCATCTGGTAGTAACTTGTTGAGCATTATGTGTGTTGAGCTAGTGAAGTTTTTGTTAATTAGTTTCTTTGTAAATTAGGTCATGGTCACCTCTGAAACTCACTGTCCTCATATTTGTAAAGACCTCCTAACCTTGTTGCACCTTAGGCCTGGGTCCACTAATTTCATTATTTGAAAACAAGTACTCCCTTATGTAGAATAGGGTCACCTAACTATGGCCAGCATGCTAAATCCAGCCCACAAAGTCATTTCATCAGGACAATTAATGGTACAATAGTGATACAATTGAAATTGAGTTGTCATTAATTCAGTTATCCGATCTGCTGTGAAAAAGTTGTGGTGACCCCATGATATAAAAAGTTAAGCAACTGCAGTAAACTCTGAAAATAGTAGATTTAGCTATTGAAAAGAAATTATGGGAAATATGCAAATATGTAGGTGTCGTATCCCACTTGTGCTCTAATTAAATCAGATGACACAACTCCTTGTATTGTAAAAGAATTAACTGAACTTTTTAATGCGTGATATTTACAGATGAGAATATGATAATCCAATATAAACACTTGAGAAGATGAATCAATAAATCACACATATAATTCTATAATTTAACACACACGATAAATACTAAGATCGATGTTCGATGAGAGATGTGGCAATAAATCACATGTAGCTGCTATAACTTATAAACCAGTACACGAATCTATAACTATTATTAATTCTCGACTGCACTGTCCACTTAGTCCTAGTATCCCTTTCCTGGGTCTCTAGTCTCTCTCTTGTGTGTGTGTCTCCGTCTATCTCACAACCGTTATAACTTCCCCTATATATAAGATATATCACCCCCGCATATTACATCATTTTCCCGCCAAAACCACAGAGGTCAATGTGTAGGCGATTCGCGCCAATCTCCGTGCGTGGGGTGATTGCATCATGCATGCTTGACCCTGCAAGCACTTACCATACCATATAAGGAAATACGCCGTGACCAACAGTGTGTGGTAGCAAGGGATGGAACAATGCCAAATAAGGCAATAACATGAAACGTAAACAAAGCTTAATCACAAGGGATAGGACATCCCCATTATCCCCAAAAAAATTTCATTACCTAATGAAATTTTGGCAATATCAACAATTTTAAATAAAATCATCTAACATTACTTTCTTGCCATTGTTTATAGCATTACATGCTTATGATATATCATGATTAATTATTCTATTATTTCTCAATCTTTTCAATAAAACAAAATGAAATACATGTCAATCTTCAAAAAATATAAATACAATTACATCTCTAGACAGATGTGTAACAAACTTTGAGGAAAAAAAATATGGTTCTCCTTGAGTAAATGTGTAGTCCATCATCTCATCAACGTCAGGATGACGACGACGGATATGCGTAACATGTTTCTTACTACACTCTGTCTTGCTTCAATGACGTCAGATCAAAGTTAAGCACCCAAATATCAATAATTGTCTCTTCACATAATAGTCTCTTCAAAAAATAGTCTCTACACAAAATAGTCTCTACACAAAATAGTCTCTACACAAAATAGTCTCTATACTAATAAATGTCCATGGTGAAATTGTTTTCAGTGTTCACTTTTAACATTGTCAGGATGACAATATGAGCAACGACTGCTCATAGTAACGATGACTTGTTCCATTAACTGCGACGAAAAATTGATCAAAGACTGCTCACAATAACGATGAATTGCTCCATTAACTGCGACGAAAAATTGAGCAAAGTGTGCTCAACGATAACTTGCGTTGATAAAAACAGTTTTGTGACATCAGCTCAAACAACAATAACTTAATCAACGTACATTTGTGACCGAAACTGAGTTCCGTTGACTGAATGTATAACTTCAGGAAAGCCAAATCTAGTGAACACAGACATCAGGCACTACACACACTCTCAACAGTAATTTGTGTGAGTGGAATCGCTTCTAACCAGCGTGTAGCTAGCAGATTATGGTTAATGCATAGCGATGTTTTCTTGACGACATTATAGGCATAGGCCCGATGATATCGACAGCAACTCTTTGAAAAGGTTTCTGAGAAATGTCCATGGGTTGAATTGGAGCCAGATGTTTAGGACGAATGTGATTATGTGTTTTGCATTCTTGACAAGCATCAATATAACTATGTATATCTTTTTTGTATCCCGGCCAAAAGCAATGTCTTGCAATCCTTTGCAATGTCTTTGTTTTTCCCATGTGTCCTGCCAGTGGGTTTGAATGAGCACTTTGCAGCAACAGTAGCCTCATTGTCTTTGGAATAACCAATTGTGTGATGTTTTCATTTTTTGATTGTACTTTTCTTATTAGTACACCAGCCATCACTTCATATTGCATATCATATTTCTTGCCTTTCTTTAAATTCTCAACATTTTGCCTCAACTGTACATCATTTTTTTGCTCTTTAACAAAATGTTTCTTGTCTATGTTCATCAGCACCAATTTATTTGTATCTTTGATAATTTGTTCTGCATTTGTATTGCTTTCCTGCATCATATCTTTCTGTTTGGTTTGTTGTCTAGTCATCACAGCTAAAAATTGTTCTTTGTGATCTTCTAAATGTTCCCTTTTATTGCAAAGCTTGTGAATAAGATTTGCCTTCATATTATTATAACAGTCTGAATACTTAGTAGCTATTGCATTTGCTTTCTTGTCTACTGTTATTTTATTTTTAAGAAGCATAATCCTTTCTTCTTCCGTGGTTAATTTGTCTATATTGTCTTCCATGCGTTGTATGAAGCAACATATTTCTTCTGTTCCATTCCATTTTTGTTCTAATAACAATCTTTGTTGTTTATCATGTATACAGTTGTCATTAATGAAAGTTCTCTTTTCATCGATGCAGACACAACAAATTTCTATATCTTCATTTCTTTTTCTTTGTATCCAGTTAGTTACAAGAGTTTCTGTGTTATCTTTCAATACTCCTGGCACATTACCAATAATCAAATCACATACAGGATTATCTAGTATAATAGCTTCATATATACCAGCTAACCATGGTGAGTCTATTTTAATGGTTGCTACGTCACACGATTTTATAGTACCATCTCCAAGCTTGATGTGTGTTTTCTTTGACATGTACTGATCTTTGTTAACCAGACTTCTTTTAACAACTACAGTAGTACAACCTGAATCTCTAAGACATTTTATTTGTTGACCATTAACGAAAGCAGGATGAAATATTATTTGACCTTTTGTATTTATAATATTTGCACAGTATTGTTCTGTTTCACCATTATCTTGAACTTTCTGTTTTGGATATTTTCTATCAGCATACTTTTGCGTAGAATTAAGTTCTGCTCTGTTTCTGTTTTGACGTAAGTAAAGTTTTTCACCGTCATCTTGAACTTTCTGGTTTTGATACCTTCTATTAGCATACTTTTCAGTAGAATAATGTTCTGATCTGTTTCTATTTTGACATAAGTGAAGTTTTTCTGGTCTATGTTGTTCTAGTTCTTTCTTTCTCAAGTAGCAGTACTTCAAAATGTGACCTTTTTTCTTACAATAATGACAAATTCTTCTTTCAAAATAAACAGTATTATCTTTAGGTTGACTCATGTATCTTGGTTTGTATCTATCATTCTTTAATTTGTATGTTTCATTCCGTGGTTTGAATTTATCGATAGATGCACAAATGTCTGATATACTTATTTCATCATTGGGATAGCAATCTTTATAGTCACTTAGAACTTTTATTAGGTCCTTGACAGTTTTTACATTCCTTTGTTTAATGAAGGAAAACACTTCTCTAGTGCACATGTTGAGAATTTTGTCGACTACCATCATTTCTAAAATCTCAGTTGGTTTATTTATGTCAACTTCTGCCATCATAAGCCGTGATTTTAAATCATTCATAACTAAATCAATGAACTGTTGAGGTTGTTCTTTATTTGATGAAATCGGTGACGATAATTTTCTTCTGTTTTATTAAAATATTTTAGAAGTTTCATCTTTATATCTTCATAACTCAACTCAGCATAGTTATGTATTGTCATGATTGCTTTTCTTGCATCATCTTTTACAAGCTTAAAAAGTTCTGACTTCCAGTCACTGATCGGAATTTTTTGTAGCTGACATTGTTGTTCAAAGAATTGTAAACATGTGTCAATATCTTCAGTTTTACCATTAAAAGGTTGCATTTTTAATTGAGTCGAGTAATTTCCTTTTGATTCTTCTATAACAGTTGTTTTATTTGCAGCTATTCTTGCTAGTTCTAGTTCATGATTTCTTTTTCTTTCTAATTCTTCATGAGTTCTTTTTTTTTCTAATTCTCTTTCTTCATAATTTCTTTTTAATTCTCTTTCTTTTATTCTCTCATCTCTTTCTCTATCCTCATTTTCTTTTTTGTCTATATATTCCAACAATTCATTACCTTTGAGACCTAATTCTTCTCCTCTAATTGTCTATTGTCTCCATTTTTCTTCTTCTGGGGTTTCAGTTTTGGTACTAGCCATTGTTATGTTCAGAAGTATAAACAAAAATGAAACAGAGTTTCTTCAGAATGATGGACTTGAATACCGTTGCAGTGTAATACAACAAATTGTGGACTTAAATACAGTTGTAATGTGATACAAAAAATTGTGGGCTTACTTGTGCTTATAGCACATGGCCACAAATGAAAACGTTGGAATGTCACGTGGTAATATAACGAATCCAAAATATGACGAGAAATATATCAAGAATAAAATGTTATTCTTACTGTTAAGTTTCAGAAAATTCTTCCTTTGTAGCGTATGTCCATTGGAGGAATGCACAAATAACGAAGTCCTTAACACTGCAGTAAAGTACAACTGGATTTACTTTCGCTTTTAGCTGCCAATAAATACCAGGATTAATATTCCATGAGACCATGTGGCAATATCAATCACAACTGTTCTATCGTTGTATAATACTATATACGCTACACACAGATAAAATGCTAGAAATTAATATTCGATGAGAGATGTGGCAATAAATCACATGTAGCTGCTATAACTTATAAACCAGTACACGAATCTATAACTATTATTAATTCTCGACTGCACTGTCCACTTAGTCCTAGTATCCCTTTCCTGGGTCTCTAGTCTCTCTTTTTTTATTTTTTTATTTATTTTTTTTTTTAATTTTTTTTTTTTTTTTAACGCCGCCATTGCCAGCATGGTAGGGTGTAGTGTGCCTACAACACCAGCACTGTTGGCGGCGCTGATGCACGTCTGCCATGCCCACAGAGCGGCGGGGTGAGTGTACCCGCTATCATCTGCAGGGACGGCAGAAAGATGGGTTTTAATCCTTGCCCAAACTTGCCAGACCAGCAGGGTGTGTGTACTGCCGATCGGCCAGAATGGCAAGGAACGGGGTTTTTCCTGCCACTCGGACAGAGGGGAGGGTGTAGTGTGCCTGTACCCTTAGCCCGAAATGGCAGGCTGCGCAGGTGTGCTTGAGAGGGACGTAGAGGAAGGGTGTTGTGTGCCGACCACATCCGTCACCTCCGCCAGCTGTGAATACTGCGGTCTCGGATAGTCCTCATTGACCACAGTACCACCACCCTCGCAAGTAAAGGTTTTTTTTTTCCTGACTAAAGAACCCCTATGATCCATCCCCCGTGGATCATGGTATGTCTCTCAGACCAGGAAGGAGAGATCACAAAACATGCCAAAATATTCTGTGATACTCTCCGAAACATGAAACGTAAACAAAGCTTAATCACAAGGGATAGGACAGTAGGGCTCATATTTGCTATGACCTAGAAAAATTGGAAATATGGATGCAAAAAAAACAACAACAAAATGAAATTCCTAGCTCCACTAATGAAAAACTCATTGTCCTCACTCGCTAGAGTATTGTGTGGCACATGTATGTTTGTTGTCAGTCTTTCTCATAAAGAACCAAAAGCTGTACTTCTTTGGTAGCTATAGTTGATGGGGAGGTGGAAGGGAAGGTGGGGGAAGAGCACACAAGTGACTCCTATCCTTCCCTCCTATCTCATAGTAAACAAATCAAAAATGCAAGGTGAATGGGTTTTGTGACATATATTATGTTAAAAAAATTTATTGACGAGAAATTAATAGTTAGAAATATAATATTATGTTGTTAGTGCTTAAAAATGACAACATATGACAGGAAAATTCTGCTTTTATTCACATATTGATGAAATATGTTAAAAAAAACATTAAAATATGTTTCTAATGAATATTAAAAATCATCATATTGCTTTCAGATCAATTGCAAAATTGTTTAAACTGAATAAGACTAAAATATATCTAAAAATGTGATTTTTTTCATAAATATTTGAGCCTTATTAATGAATCTTATTAATTTCTCATCTGATACATAATTTATAATTTTTCTCTTCCTATCAATTATATTAGAAATTATTTATTTAAACAAGTGGATTGACAATAAATTCTTTTAACAAAGGGTTTCCGAATTTTAAAAAAGAACGAAAAACAACCTTTGTTTACCCAAAAGTAATTTTCACAAAATGTCTTCCTCTAATAAACTAATCATGAATGAATATTAAGGAAAAAAAACATTTGTTCTTTTTTAAGGTGACATTTTTTTCAGATGAAATTTTCAAATTTAAAACTACAGTAACTGAACTACACAATTAATAGATTACGCTGGACTATTAAGTGTTTTCTGTGCATCTTGAGTTAAGAAAATAAAATACATTGCATCTCAATACTTTTACACAAAAAAAAGAGCATTAAAAAAAAATGATATCCAAAAGCTATTAAAAAAAAGTTAAAAAAAAATGTAATATTCAGTTAAAAAGCTAAATTAACGGTCAGTGTTCTATTTAGGCTTGTGCCCATCGATTTGTCAAAGACAATTCAGCACGGGGTACTTGCTTGGTATTGGATGAAGCACTTGATCTACAATATCAATTCGATCCATGTGGAAAATATTCTCATGATCATTTTATGAAAGATTTTGGTCTCTGCCAAGCGGGTATGTCAGCAGCAGTTGGAAAGGTAGGAAAAACACATGTCCTTTTCCTTTTTCACCCTTTTTCTCTTCATCTATTTGAACTTTAAATCTAGACTTGTGCTCATAGACATGTGACTGATAATTCAGCTGTTGGTGTTTGCTACACATTTCTCCAATCATTGGACTACGATACAATGTTTAAGCCATGTAAGAGATTGTCCCATAATCTTTATATGCAAGATTTTGGACTGTGTCAAGCTGGTATGTCAGTCTCTGTTGGCCAGGTAATATACAGATACTCCCAAATAAGCCTAATGTCATTTTCTTTACTTCTTTATCTAAAATAGCATAGAAAGATATATTTTTATTTATAAACATTTCATGAATAAATATATATTTATAACATTTTTCCTATTTTTTGTTAAGTTTATAATAACTTTGATCTAAATAAAAAATTAATTATTCTATTGTATTAATGCCAAAATGTATATTCAAAGGATGATGCTTTTGTAATGGGTGCTCCTGGATCTGTTTTCTGGCAAGGTCAGTTGCTTGTTTATTTTAATAATGTCTAACTAAAATATATATCTATATATATTAGGGTGGTCCAAGAAAAAAAAATTGTTTTTGAGATTGCACACCCTGTCATTTGTTTCCTTATATAAAAGTAAACTTGCATGCAAAATTTCATTGAATTCAGACAATAATTACAGGTTGCTCATTAACCATTTATTTTTTGTATGCTGTGTTGCATTTTTACATTCCGTCTTGTCACAGTAATCAATTACAACACAGGTCATTGCTCTAATTGTTGTTCATTAATCATTAGGCAGCCACAACAATGCACCAAGCAATAAGTAGTCAAGAATTAATCATAATAAGTTGCATTAAAACATATTGTCAAGTCTGATTCACTGTTGTTGGCATTATTGCAAATACCATCTTGTTGACAGTCACTTCATAGCCATTTTGGCAGAAGCCAGGCTGGCCTTTGAAGTGTCAGGAATGCGCTCACGATTGTCTTTGACCACCTGAATCAGTTTTTGCATTTTAACCTCATATTTGGTTATTGACTTACTGAAGGTTGTAATCAATGCAATAGAACGTTTTGCTGTGTCTGTAACGACTTTTAGGCTTTTCACAACATTGGCTGCTTGTTGAAAACGTGGAATATCACTCCACTTTTCAGGATCAATGCCATTTAAGAGTGCAGCATCCAGTCCGATTGAAAGCAGTGCAGCAGTTGTGGTGGATAATATTAGCTCATGTAGTAGTGTTTGTTTAAGTTGCTCAACACTGGTGGGTGGAAATTTAATTCCTCTGACACTGGCATCAGAACCAGCTGCAATCATTGCCTCCACCATCAGTGTTTACTACCTTATTTGAGAATAATGCCAGCCAGACCAAATCTGGGCCAAGATACCACAAATGATTTTGTAGTTTTTTTGTGGCAGCAGTAGCAATTTTTTTGTTGATTTCAGATTACTGATCAATCCTTGTCAACAGTTGTAGATCATTAATTGGTGCATCACTTGGCATAGGACATGAATTCCATGCAGATACATAAATACGAGTGGCAAATACAAAAAATTCTGTAAAATTCTTAGTTTCAGATATAGTCAGTTTAAATTCATCTCTGAACAGAAAAAATTTCAAACAGTATATAACTTTGGCCATCCATCCGACCATATGGTAGGCCCATTGGAACACAAAAGCATTGGAGACTGTCAGCTTGGTCATTCACTGGACAGCCTAAAACTGTACGACAGAGTTATATTATTTCTTTGTATTATTCTCGTGGTATGTATGATCTTTCGGCTGACTGAAAGCTTTTTAAAAATGTCACAACATCAGATCGAAGCATCTGTAGCACAGGATGACTTATGTTGGTATCTTCAAGTGGTTTGTAGTTTGCGGGATTTATTTTTGGCCAATATGTTCTGAATCCTTCAAACATTGCAATGTTAGGGCTACGGCTCGGGCCAAAGAGAACCATGAACACCTCACCAATTATCAGCTCGTGTATATGATTACGACATGCAAAGTAACATAGATTTCTATGAAGCATTTTCTCGAGCAAGGCACATGCTCTACTTTTTGTACCTGTATTTGAAGCAGTGGTATCAAAACACATGCTTGTAATGTCTTAGTTAGTTCCCACAGATTGAGCAACTGATATGTTGCATTGTCCTGTGCACATCACCAGTAAATGTCCAATAAGCCATACTTCAGTTTTACTGTGAGTTAAACTAGCTTCAACTTTTGGTTTTTCCATGAGTCTCTAATTCAGTACTGTAGTCAGTATCAGAGAAACCTTACGTGAATAACAGATTTTATTTGTCAAAATGACGGGCAAAATTATCAAAATAACAGCTTCTTCTTCTTCTTCCTTTGGCTCTACAGCCCATTTAGGGCCCTGGCCTGCCATACTACACTTCTCCACTTTTCCCGATCCATGGTCTTCTTCCTCCACTCTCTCACTCCTATGGCTTTAAGGTCTTTCTCCACTTCCTCCAACCATCTGCTTCTTGGCCTGCCTTAAGGCCTTTTCTCATTAGGTGTTGTCTTATAAATCGTTTTTGGACCTCTGTTGTTTTCCATCCTTTCTATGTGCCCTACCCACCTTAATCTATTCATTTTAATTTCAGCTGTTATATTTGGTTCTTCGTACATTTCGTACAGCTCTGAATTGGTTCTACTTCTCCACTCGTTATTGTCCTTTACTGGCCCATATATTTTCCTAAATATTTTCCTTTCCCAAGTGTTTAGCATATTTTCTGCTTGTTTGCTGATGGTCCATGTTTCGCTACCATATGTTACTGCTGGCCGGATCATTGTCTTGTATATGGTTTTTTTAATTTTTCTGGAGATCTGTCTGTTTTTCAGTATTTTATGCAGTGTATAATATATTCTGTTCCCTACTTCTATTCTGTTTTTTATCTCTATCATTATATCGTTTTTCTCACTTATGGTTGATCCCAGGTATTTAAAGTTTTCTACTCTTTCAAATGCTCTATCACTGATTTTGAAAAATTTTTCTCTTCCTTCTTTTTCATTTCTTTGTAACAGCATATATTGAGTCTTTGTTTCGTTTACTGTTAAACCTGCTTTCTGAGCTGCTGTTTCTAATTCTATGTATGCTTTTGCTATATCCTTGCTTTGCTTTCCTATCAATGTTATGTCATCAGCATATGCAAGGTATTGGATGGGTTCTGTAAATATTGTTCCTGTTTTCATAGACTTTGTTTTTTCACTTCTGAGGTAGTGTGTTATAGTTCCTCGCTTATCCAACTGTACGTTTCTTATGACTTTTTCTAGGGTTAAGTTGAAAAGTATGCACGAAAGGGAGTCTCAAAATAACAGCGAATTGTTCAAAAAAACAGCATGGCATCTGTGAACATAAACAATAAACATTGCTATAGAATATTTATTACCATAGAATACATTAGACAATTATTCAGGGCACTAAGAGCAGATATGAGTCTCAAAATAACAGCGAATTGTTCAAAAAAACAGCATGGCATCTGTGAACATAAACAATAAACATTGCTATAGAATATTTATTACCATAGAATACATTAGACAATTATTCAGGGCACTAAGAGCAGATATGAGTGAATGAATAAGTAACCAATAACCAAAACTGATAGTATACTGTGCATTACAAGACTCTGGTGTCTTGAGCAACCTCTAAATGTTGATATATTTGGCCATTTTTTGTTATGCAAGTTCTTGGGACCAAAACAAATGTTTTCAGACAGTGTGCTATTAAATCAGAGAAAATTTTTATTTCCTCCATTCTTTCATAGACCACCCTAATATATATATATATATATATATATATATATATATATATATATATATATATATATATATATATATATTAGGGCTGCTGATTAAACTGTGTTAATCTTCGATTAACTCGTAAAAAAAAAACACCTAAATGCGTTAATTTGACCAATATACTTAAAATTCACCAGATCGATAAGTAACAGAATTTTACTAAATGATTTGAAGTTAAGGTCTGTTCACTTATGAAGTAGATCTACTACCCCTACCCCGTCGCATTTCGCACTCACCCTCTCCTTCAGGTATGTCGACTAAAGCCCCATAATATAAAATGACGATGTTTTTGTTATATAGCCCTTCGACAATAAACATTATGCTCCCTTCCCGGTCGATGTAAAAAGAGAAAAGTTTCATTCACTACATTATATACTGTAGTGTATTGGTGGAGATAGAACAGTGTATTGTTGAAGGTAAAAAACAACAAGTGTATAATGAACTCGTTTATAATTAGATCAAAATAACGAGATGCTAGAAATTTTGTTTCATCATTTTTTTTCTGCGTGTAATTTGTATCGCATTTTGATAATACAGCATCTTGCCGGTCACGTCTGCTACAGCTACACTAATAGTTTCATATTCATGACACTGTAATCAGACAGTGTCTAGACTTGGCTGATACATACAAATGTACACGAGACAGTGGTTGTATTTTTCAGAATTATTGTGACACTGAGTTAAATTTAACATTTTATATAGGGCTGTTGATTAATGCAATTAAAGTGCAATTGATGCTTTAAAAAATATACGATTACATATTTAACACAAACACCTATATGCATTAAATTTTACCCAAATCCTGTTATTTCAGAGGTGCAGAAAAAAAAAAGTGAATAAACAGATCAGACAAGATTTTTTTAAAAAAGTAAAAAAAAAAATCGGAACACAGAAACTGTCACGTTTACATAGCAGCGATATGACCTTGAAACAATAGGATTGTCATTTCTTAGTTCTAATGTATGACCTTGAATGATACAATTAGTTAACACCTGGCGTAGCTAGGAAGCTTGATTGACAGGTGCCATGATTTGGAAACGATGGAACTTGTGTAAATTTGTTTTGGGACAGAGGGGGTACTGCGGTTGGGTAAGTCAGAAGTAACGTCATCTTTGTGGGAAGAGAGTGGCTGCTAAGTGTCAAAAATGTAACTGGGTTGGGGAAAAAAAAGGGGGGGGGTAAAATAAAAACGCGTTAATAATAAGTGAGCATCTACTTTCTGGCTACACTATTATGTTATGAAAGAAAAAGCACATATAACGTGTGTATTTTTTTGGGATGGGAAGTGGAGGGGGTATTACGGTAGTGGAGGGTAAACAAGACTTACGTGTGGCAGCGAAGTGTTGCAAAATATGACGGGAACAGGGGTTGACATACGTCATTAATTTGGAAATTAAAGCACGAGATAAACATATGTTTGGCATTGTTGTTGATAAAAAAGAAAACAATTCGCATCGCTTGACGTGATTGATACATGTCAATAAACTGGTCTCAATAACTCATTCAATAGACATATATGCTAATGCTTAATAAATATGTTACAATTTATTATAACTCTTTCGTCAATAAATCTGACTTGTTTATTATGCCAATTTTATGATATAATATTATGACATACTGGTTTGAATACAAACAAATGTATTGTATTGTGTTGATTAAAATGTGCGTTAATTTGCGATTAAATTTTTTAATCATGCGTTAATTTTGATCAGTTTTTTTAATCGAACAGCAGCTCTAATATATATATATATATATATATATATATATATATATATATATATATATAAACTACATGGTATTGTTTACTGACATTTTTTTCTTAACGGGACATAATTTTACTTATGTTTTTTGCTTTACTTGTACATTAGGTGCCATTTTTTTGACAAACATCACTGAAGAAATGGGTGTACCAACAACAGAAATTGTAAGCCCTTATAAAGATTATGAGACTCCAACTGCTTTTTACTCTTACAATGGTTAGTTTTTAAGTAATTTAGATAGAAATTATATTTTAAAAAACTTGCTATGCATTACTGCATACAAAAACCAACTTATTTTATTCAAATATAACTAACGAAAGGCTGGGAACTATGCAAACATAAATATTGTCTCTGTTTAGCCACTGAGCTGTAGATCTTTTTTTTAAAAAAAGTCATCCATCTTATCCTGTTTTTATAACATTACCTCCCTCCACCTGACCTCAGTTCAGTATTGTTATCAATACATTTGTTATTCATGTTACCTCTTTATTGCCAGAATAGTTTATTTTTTAATTATTTTATATAAAATCAAATATAAAAAAGATAAACAACAATTTGTTGCATTATGGATGGAAAGTTTAATTAAAATTGAAATTATAGTCACTTTTTTGGTTATAGGCCCTTTATACGTGTTAAGGCCAGGGGTGGCCATGCATGTGATCAACTAGAGCCTCTCTCTGATATTTTTATATTGTAAAAAATACTATAAAGAGCGGCACCATATTAAATTTATCAACTTAGAGAAAAAAAGTAATTAATCAATAGGCAAAACTGGCTCATTAACGGCTGCACAAAAAACATTAAGAAATCTAAGAGCCACATTTGACATTGTTAATATGTATCTATATAAAATTAAATGCAGGATATGCTGTAGCTATGGGAAGATTTGATGATTCCAAAGCACTTTACTATGTATCTGGAGCTCCAAAGTCACGTATTACAGGAGAAATAGTATTCTTTACAGAATATGTCAAGGGGAAACTTGAATATCATCAGAATAAGATAGTGAAAGGTCATTTGGATTTCTCAGGTTTTGGTTCGAGTCTTCTTTCTCTAGATCTCAACAATGATGAGTAAGTTATGTTTTTAATGAACAAAATAATGTCTTATTGAATACTTGATCTTTAGGGGATTAATTGCATAAGCGATTTATGAAAAACACAGACTTGCTATTTGTTAAAATAATAATCATATAAACATAAGAAAATAGGCTGTGTTTTTTATAACACTTTAACAGCAGAAGTTTGAGCAATGTATGTAAACATTCCCTTCATTTTTCCTTTTTTCATTTGTCTTCAAATTACATTTAGGTTTTAATATATTTTATTTTATCTCTGAAGTTAACTTTTTTTATTGTATATTAAAATATTCATTATTTAAGATACAAGCTTAAAAACCTGAGTGATTTGAAACAATGCTTTTTTTTTTTGGCTCTTTTCTGTTAAATTGATTCTTTCAGAATTCTGCTCCATGATAAATACTAGTACATTTCTTTTTCACCTTCTAAAAAAAATTATGAATGTCATTTTTTCCTATAACAGCTATGATGATTTGATAGTTGGAGCTCCTTATTACTATAACAGAAATGTTGGTGGTGCCATATATATATATTATGGTGGAAAAATTATGGTTAAGTATCTTTTAAGTTTTCTTGTAATTATCTGAAAGTTTTAATCAATTAGAAAGATATCAGCTTTTAAAAAAAACATGAATTTAAATTTAGAACATTTCTTAATTCTATGGAAGAATCTGTTTACCGCTTGTCTACATTGTTTCAACTGACTTCAATCAAAACTCAGTTCCTTCATTGACTAAGAAACTGCATAATAATAATTGAGTTTTTTTTATTCTCTCAGACACAGAAATAAAAAAAAACTTGAGCATTAAAATTACATTGAAAAAATTATACTTGGTCATTAAAATCAATCACAATCTTTATCTAAGTTTTCAGACATATTATGTAGTCTAATGCTGTACAATAATCTATGCTGTATTTCAGCCTACCAGTATATGAAATATTTGCCATGTGAAAAATATAGGCCTAATGGTTATATTTAATAATCATGTGCTAAATATTTTTGCTGATGATAAACTATCTTGATAAAATTGAAAGTATGCTATAACAAATTTATAAGAATACTAAAACTGAGTAAAATATAAAACATGCTCTTCAGAAAATAATACACATAAATGTTAGTGGCAATGTGTGGTGAAACTAACTCTTGATTCATATCATTCATTATGTGTCTAATACTCTAATATAACCATTCTTTTATTTTATTTCATCCTTAATTGTTAGGCATCTTTTTTAGTAATTTATAAACTTGGTTAGTGTTGTAACATATATATATAACTCATTCCCAATCATTTTATTCACTGTGAACTTGACTCTTCTTAGCCAACCTTTTATGCTGTCAATTTAATTTTTTAGTAAAACTTTTTATATTCACCTAACAGTGATTTCCTTGTATCACATTAAGCTCAAAGCGATATGTTAATTAATGATAATTAAGTTATAATTAAAAAATTAGATCAGGTTAAGTAAGGTTTGTCTCTGAAAAAAAGACAAAAATAAAACCTCTTGATTACATCATCAATAATTAAAAAAAAACAGCTGTACAAATTTAATATTTCATCTTTTGTGTAATCTATAATCGATTCTGAACAACATATTTATTTTACTTAAAAACAATAAAGGAGATCAGCGCCAACCCAATGGCATTTTCCTGTAGAGAAAATTTTTTTAAAAATTGACACACATAAACACTGGATAAAAAGTATCAAAATCACTCTTTGCATCGATATTTTAGTTTAAATGTAAAAACTGGATGTCCTAAATATAAAAATGGGAAAATTTAATGTCATTCTTACTCAGATTTGATTTGATTCCCATTTCATCTTTATTATAATGTAGTCTGTCTGAGATGCAAAAAGTGTTTGAAGTGAGAAAAAAAAACTTGCAAATGAGTTCCATGGTAGGGAATGAGTTAAGATAACAGTATTCAATGCTTATTTGTATGTTTATTTCTTTTACTTAATAAAAAACAGGTTGTGTATTTAAAAAGAAACAGTTGGATAAGTATTGAAAAATGTTAGAAAATAATAATCTTCTCTTTTTTTTTTAGATTAATAATGCATCTAAACCAGTAGAGATTTTGAGTCGTTCAATGAGTGATTTAGAATGTCAACAATTAAAGTGTGAGCATGCACAGTTTGGATTTAGTTTAACTAAACTTGGAGACATAAATCAGGATGGCTTTCAAGGTTTGAATGCAATTTTCGAAACAAACACAAACAGTGTTATTACAAATCTTTTTTTTTTCTAAAATATTTTTTAAACTGTTAATGCACTGCTTAATAAAAATATTTCAGTACGAAAAGACGGTTTTACAATTTCAAAATGTATACATGTAACATCTTTACTTGTAACTTGGCTTCTACTTTATTAATACATTTCTTTTAAGTAAGCCAGTCATATCCTCTAGAGAAATTAATTATTGTTAATTAACTAATTTATAAATTTATTTGCTTATTAGTGTTTATAAATCTGTTCTCTCTGATATGAACTACACTACTAACATAAATTGTCACACTTTGTAATTAATTTTCTTTTTATCAAATCTTAAAAATCAACAACTTGTGTTAAATAATCTGTAAAAGTTAACATTGAAATCAGCCTTTTTATATTAATTTTTAAATCTAATAATTATGGACAAAATTTTTTTTATCAATAATCATAGGCAACATGGGGTCCCAAGACTTCAGGGCCATACGGGGTATTATTGTTATAGGAGGGCCCCCAAATTGTTAACAACGCCACTGAGTATTAAAATATGGAAATATGTTTATTCAAATAAGCAGTTAGTTTTCATTAAAGTAAAGTAAAGTTCCCTTAGCCCTGGCGGGCAATCGGGGAAGATGAAGTGTAGAATTCATCTGTTTCTATAACCTCGGCATATGAAGGGACTTAATTAACTAGCTTTTAGGTGTTCACTTAGCTCTGTACAAAGCATATTAACTTTCTCAGTAATCATTTTCTTTCTTCTTGCTGATTTAGTCACATAAAAGATTAAAATCTTAATAACTAAATAAAAAACTAAATAAAATGCAAAAATATAATGATATAATTTTGGATAAAAAAAAAAAACTATTAATAATGCTATAAAAATGTGTTTTTAATGCTTGTAATTTGACGTTTTTAGACAAAATTTTAGAATAAATTTCTGATTTTTTTTATTTTTTAGATTTAAAGCTTGTTACATTTTTTAGCAAAACTATATTTAACCCGGAAAAACAAAATATGTAAAAATCAAAATTGTCACAAATTTCTGGTGCATTTTTCTTCATCCATTCCTTAAAGGCAATAATTATTACACTTACATGGATTTATGGGTTATTGCTTATCTCAAAAATCTAGGCACTGGAAAAGAATACATATTTCTTAAAATGTTACCTGTAACAATAATAAATATATCAGCTTTATATTTTCATTTTAATACCTTCATTAAGATTGATTTAAAATAATAATCTTTTTTTTCAATTGCTGAAATTCTTGAGTATATTCTTGAGCTTGTTAACCTTCTTCATTGCACTTACTAACCTCTTTATTCCTGTATAGGTATTATAGAAGGCCAATAGTGCAATATTAAAGTCCCATCTCTTGACTACAGAATGAATAATAATATTCTGTGGTCTCTCTCTTGGGATACATCATAATAATGATAAATAATGTATTAAAATGGCTGAAATGTTCTCTTATGATACTTTGAAATTTAACACTTATAAAACAATTTTATGACAGCTATTTTTAGTCAAACTTTAAATCACTACTATTTAAATCAGTGCTCTGCAACCTTTTTCAGCTCTCCTCACACTTTAACTATAACAGAAATTTGGCGGCACACCCTTATAAAAATGAAATGTAAAAAATACATACAAAACATGAATTCATGTGAAAATTACATTGGTTCTTTCAAGCATCTACTGAATGATTTCAAGGCATAGTGTTTCAATTATATATTTTTATCTGACTTGCTATCAATTAAGCAGCAATGTCGCAAGCATCCAATGCTATTTCTTGAAACTGTGACAGACAACTTCATAAACTTTTGATACACTCAAAGTATCTTTTATTATGACCTGCATGTTTTTTTTGTATTTCTCCACATACTGTCTCTTTCTGCTGAAGTAATATAGCTGAAAGCTTCATTACTTTTGCCAATGATATGACATAAATTATAAATATTCACTTTTTGCTTGGTACATCTAGTCCCGTCTTGTGGCAAATATAGCCCCGTCTTGTGGCACAATGGTTGTGGAGCACCGATTTTAAATGAGGGTTTCTATGTAACATTTGTGACATTGTAAAAGGTTAATATTTTCTTATTTGATGAGTCTCTTTATTTACTGTTTTTTTTAATGGTTTTGTAGACTTTGCAGTTGGTGCACCATATGAAGGAAATGGTGCAGTATATATTTATCATGGATCTTCCTCCAGTATTGATAGATATGTGCAGGCAAGTTTCTTTCTTTATTTTTAAATAGTTTTTATAACTAATTAGTTAAATTTTTTTAATGTGATCATTTTTTTTTCAACAGAGAATTGAGGCTTCATCATTAACTGGCTTTAATCTCTCTTCTTTCGGCTATTCACTTTCTGGAGGTTTTGATTTGGATGCTAATGGTTATTCTGATCTTTTGGTAGGAGCCTATGAATCTGATACTGTTGCTCTTTTACGTTCTAGACCCATAATCAAAATAAAACCCACGTTTAGTGTGAAGCCTGAAGCTGTGAACCTTGATGTCACCCCTCGAACCTGTGAGGCTAGACCGGAAATTAAAGACAAATTGTGCGTAGCAGTTAAAATGTGTCTGAAATTTTCAACAACACCTACAACTGGGTAAATAAAATTATCTAAGCAATTATCTGCTACATATTATATAAGAAAAACTTATTTTTAAAACAAGAACAGTTTTTCTGATGTGTAGAAATTGATGAGAATATTTTTTAAGATTGTTACCTTAAGATTGTTCTGTAAAATTATTTATTTGATGTGACAACAGAAATATTGTTCGATATATAATACTTGTAATATATTTAATGTTTATTATTTGAATAATGTACAAGCCAAGAGCATCCTAATATTTTATGTGTGTATATAAAATCTGATAATCAAAATTAGCAGCCATGGGAAATGTATTGAAGTACGTCTGTTAATTAAATCATAGGTTTCTTTTTTTTTTTTTTTTTTTTTCTAGAACTTTCCCTTAGATCATACATTTTCCTGTTTCCTTCTATTTTAAGTTTGATTTAGTTAAAATAAAAATCTTCTGTAAAAAATTTTTGATTATATATTTAGGGAAACAAGAAGATGGGTTAATACCAAATACAGTTTGGAAGGGAAGGATGTATGTTTTAAAATAGAGATATCTAATTAAAGTTTGGAAGAGTGTATAAAGATTTTTTGTGTGATCAGAAATTGTAGGTCATGATTGATTTTGATGTGCTGCATCCCATTTCATTAAAGGGCAAAATACATGATTTAGTAGATAAAATAAGAGAAGAAACTGATTTAGTGAAATCCACACTAAACTAAACAATCACATGAAGCTCTAAAAGCCACATTTGGCCACCATTGTAATATTTATAGCATAATAGATCTAATCTCTGTCTCTGTCTGTCTCTCTCTCTCTCTCTCTCTCTCTCTCTCTCTTTCTCTCTCTCTCTCTCTCTCTATATATATATATATATATATATATATATATATATATAATTTTTTCTAAACATCATTTTTTATGTATATCAAGCTTTTACTTTTAGAAATTTATTTTTTAAAATCTGTTTATTTTTATTGCAGCAATGTTTTTCCATCAGTAACTTATAAACTAGAAGCTGAACCTCAGAGGAGACTGAGCAGAGTAGAGCTTTTAGATGCACAAGATTCTAGTAAAAGGATTATAGAAAATAAGACGGTTGTGCTGTTACAAAATAATGACACTTGTGTTACAGAAGTGGCTTTGCTAAAAGTAATTAAAGCATCTTTTTAAAGTTCATTGTTATCAGTATTTCCCACATAATGATATTTTGAAGAAAAATGTATGCCATTTTACTTTATGTCCATCTATTTGTGCAACTTATTTCATGTTTTAGAAAGGCACTGGCTCCACGACCGTCATATGACGGACGATGTATTTTTTTTTTACCGCTTCCGTCAACAGAATGAACTCTTATGATGTAAAGTTATAAATGCAGTTTATATCATGATATTATTACTTACACAATGATGGTGCTCAAAATCGGCGATCGTTTTAACACAATTAAAGAGTAAACAGAATGAATGAGAACTCTTATTTACTGCAGACGTTGATGACGTCATTTACTGTTAAAAATCGGAGATATTTTTTTTTTCGAGGACCATAAATAGATATTGCTGCACACCCTAACCCTATCCCTAACCCTAATCCTGAAAAAAAAATCTGGAAAAAAAATTTATCATTTATTAAAAAATGACCATCAATAGATATTGCTCCACACCCTAACCCTATCCCTAACCCCCTATCCCTAACCCTGATCCTGAAAAATAAAATCTGAACAAAAAAATGTATGTCTCTATCAGGAATCGAACCCGCACACAGCTAGCCAAACTGGATCTCAGCCAAGCGTACAACCTACATCACTAGCGAGCCACACAAACTAACCTCTCATTTTAATGTATAATTGCTCGGCTATGCAATTGTTGACGGAAGCGGTAAAAAAAAAATACATCGTCCGTCATATGACGGTCGTGGAGCCAGTGCGTTTTAGAAATCACATGCTCAGTATAAAATCTTTTAATTTCAGAAGGTCAAATGAATCATAATGTTATGATGTAACTATCATGAAAAAGCAAGATTTTAAAAACCATTTTTTATTTATTTAAAAAAATGTACACAATTCTGCCCATATGTATTCTAAATAATAGTTGCCATATATGGGGTAATACTTTTATGAAATTAAAATTCAATGAGTAAAATTTGATAGATATCAAAATTATTTAAATCAGTTAATGAAGTTGTGCTGCTATTTGGATCTTGTAATCCGTCATTCTCAAATGCATGATTGCACTTTACCTCAGGACCAGTTTGATGACAGGCTGAATCCCATTGAATTGAGGTTTACTTTTGGACTTGCAACTGACAAAAAGAATGCAGAAGAGTATCCCCAAAGTGCTGTTCAAGACATTAATTTCTTTCCTGTTTTGGACACTGAAGATTCCAAAGATAAAAGCAATGTTGTATCTTTTGAGGTGACTGAACAAAATTGTCTATTTTTAGATAATTATTGTTATAAAAATGATTTAAACAAATCCTACCTTATTGTGCTCTTTAATTATTGATATTTATTCATTTGTATGTCTATTGTTATATTTATACATTCATAAACATAAAATCTACTGTGAATCTTCATTAGGTTGACTTTGTTAAAGAGTGTGGTGATGACAAACGATGCGATAGTAATTTACAATTTACAGCTGAACTAATAGACTTAAAAAAGTGAGAACTTTTCTTAAAATATTCTTTTTTTTTTAAAGAAATGGGTTTTAGAAAATTATATTTGTCTCATTTTATTTCAGAAATACTGCAGGTGTCCATGAAATGTTGGTAAGCCAAAAAAATGAGCTACAGATTGAAATGAGAATTACTAATCAAGGTGAACCTGCCTATTTGACAAGGGTTTATGTTGTGAAGCCTAAGTCAGTCACTTACTTTGGTACTCAGACAGAGGTTGGTTTAGATATCTTTTTCTTAGCTACTTATGTCCATCTATTTGTGCAACTTATTTCATGTTTTAGAAATCACATTCTCAGTATAAAATCTTTTAATTTCAGAAGGTCAAATGAATCATAATGTTAAATGCTACCAAGTTTAAAAAAATGTTGGTTCACAGTAGAGTATAAATGATTATTAAATCAACAAAGATTATCTTTATTTTTCTGATACGACAACAGATAATTTTTGGAGACTATTTTTAATCAGAAACCTCACTTCTTATATTTTTTTTTAAGTCAGGTTTTTACATTTATCATTTTATAATACTGAATTTTTATAGGACCTTGTTGCTTGTCAAACAGTAAAAGATAATGACACTCTGATCATGTGTGACCAAATTGGCAACCCTTTGAAAGATAGAAATGTATATTTTGTTTTGAAACTGAATGTTCCTTTGAATATGTCTGTTACTGGTGAAGTCTATAAAATCCAAGCATGGATCAACACGTATGAAGTTAATTAATTTAAATAACAAATTTGAAATGTATGCAGTAAACAGCACGATTGGAAATATATTTTATCACACCTTACTAGGCTTGATTGAATAAAAATTTGTTGAGATTTCATAAGTAAATTTAAAGAAAATTAATATATTTATTTATTTCTAGATCAAGCACTGAAAAAACTCCAGAGAATGATCATCACATTTTACAGTTTCAAGTTTTAAATAGAGCTGATATAACCGTTGATACGTAAGTTACCCATTAGACTAATTTGTATTTATTTGCCAGCAGATTAGTACAATTTTAAAGTGAAAATATAGCATCATTTACTTAACATTTTAATGGAATTTTTACATGACTTCATTTAATAGTCTGGGTAATAGGATTTAGGCGCTGGATATAGTTACTGTTTTCATGTAAATATCTGTAACTATTTAATCATGGTGGTGTCCCACTGTTGGTAAATTTCAACAAAATACCCTAACCCCTGCTATAATGCTTGTACATATTCTTTCTCATCGGTTATGTTCCTGTCTGTTATACTTCAGTCTTAAAATGTGCATTTTCATGTCCATTGACATTCACTGGGTTTCATTTCAGGTTGCACTATTCAATGTGATGTATTAAAATCATTTCTATGCCTCCCCGTAACATACATGATGCTCCAAAAATAAGATCTAATAAAAAAAAATAAGCCCTGGCATACTTCAGGAATCTTGTAGTACAAGCCCAACCCAAAAAATAAGCTTGGTTAAGATTGTGTCACCACTAATCTAGCACAATATTCCTTTGCTAATTCAACATGGGATATAAAAGGTTGCTTAACAGCTTTTGCAATTATGTTATGTTTTTATTTTAAGTTAAACCTGATGTTAGAATAAATGTTTTTGTACGTCATTATGTAATCATATTTCTTGAACATCAAAAAATGCTAATTATTGTGGATAGAAAAAAATACCCTAAAATAATCCCTAATAAGACTTTTGTAGCAAAATTTAATGCAAGTCTCGATCTTGATTTTGGTAAAAAAAATTCATGCATAATTCTCAATATTCAAATATTGAATAGTTCACTGATTGAAGTCCAAATGATAGGTTTTAGTAATAAGAACATTTTAGGAATGAACAATTATTTTGAAAAAAAAAATGTGCAGTTGCTTAGGAAAAAAAAGCTCATTTTTAAAACATATAACTGAGATCATAAATTTTTTGCTCCAAATTACTAAAAAAGCATGGCAACGCATTGTAATGTTAACTTTTTTTTTCTGTTATGCTATATTTTTTTTATCTGAAAAAGAACCAATGAGCTTTATCTTTTGTTTGTGATCACTATGTCATAGATTTCTATAAAAAATCATATTTAAAATTTTTTTTTTGCTATATTTTATACTTATGTGTTAGCACAAATACTTTACCCCCACCTGTTGAATACAGCTTAAAAAAAACAGCCTTTAAATAAGGAAGTCTAACAATAAACACCCCTCCACCACACACACTAGTGCGTTTGAGCTAGGATTTATTTATTTTTTGCAGTTGTTTATTAGTTTATCTATTTAGCCTCTTAAATATATTACACATAATCTAAACACAATATGCGAGTTCTGAATAATCTTATAAATAAATACTTTTTTAACAGAATATAATTCATAAAATGCTTAATTTCTCCAATATTGTTTCAAAGTACTCACATTTAAAACCTATGCATAGAAGGTGATAAAGTGGTAATGATGTTGTTAGCACTCACAAACATGACTAGACTATGCTTATTTCTTATAAAGATGTGACACCTTGAGTCCAGTAAATGTGTCATCAATTTTTTTTTTTTAATTTTTTGCTTTAAATTGAAACATTTAAAATGCTCCCCATATATAAACACATTTTCACAGCATTGCATTTTATATTTTAGGCTATATTGGCTTTTTTTTGGCATATTTTCATACTTATAGGGCATATTTTTTAGGTCTAAATGCATGCATATTTCTACCAATTTAGTTAATTAAAATGTGAGCCCTAATGATAACCTTGATTCCTACTTAATATGAACAATGCTTGTAATTTTCTCATACTAAATTTCTTCAGTAATGTAGCTCCAGACTATCCTATACTATGTCAGGGTGAACCAAGAGAAGTTCAGGATATCATTGATGACAGCCACATTGGAGCTTCTGTAAAACACAATTTTATTGTGAGTATCTCTTTAGGAACTTAATTGGTACAATAACATTTGAAATAATAACAATTAGCATTTTTTACAATGTTAAAAATTATTTTGGCCCAACTACTGTTTCTTCATTTTTCTACTAGTGTAGTAACTGTTTGAATGTTTTATTTTTTGAATAATTTATGCTGATATTTTATCCATCTCGTTCATGTATTGTGCATTAAATTCAAGCTTTGGCAATACTGCAGTGGACCTATACTGGTATACATGTATTTACTAATTTTACTTCTAGTGATGTTGTTGACAGAAAAGAAACAGGTTTTAATAATGTAATTTAATATTTTTGATGGCATACATTTTTTGCTCCTAGGTATCTATAAGGGCTTCTAGCCATGGTCGAAAGGTTGATACCTAATTCTTGTCAATGGATTTTATATAATGAAAATTGTACATGAATTAATGCCCTTTACAACTTTTTGTAGTTACGTTCTTTTTCAATTAAACATTCTATGCTATCTTTAAAAAAAAAAATATTCCAGGTGAGAAACATTGGTCCTGGTGAAATTGCAGAATCAGAAATCACTATAAGCTGGCCTTACCAGCTTGCTCAAGCTAAAGGAAAAAAGAAATACCTTCTGTACCTCATGAAGAAACCTCAAGTATGATTTTTAGTCCAAATAATGAATAAACCCAATTGTAAACTGTTAAACCTTGCAATTTTCCAATGGGTTTAGGAACCAAACATTTGCATATTTGGAGGCAAATATCATTAAAATGTAATGAATAGCTAATGAATTGAGTTAGAATGGAAGGCAACAAAGTTGATTAAATGTTTTCTTATGTTTTTTCTACATGTGTTGAGATTTTAACAAATATTAACCAGATTTAGTTATAATCCTCAATAGCAGGATTGTTTTTATTTAATAGATTATTCAAAATTGACCAAAAATTGGGAAGCTATTTTTGACAACAAAACAGACTGCTAACGGGTGCTTATCTTGTAATATAAAATGAAAACAGAAAGCAAAGCTTCTCACACAAAAAAAAGTCAATTCAAGTCATTTTGGCTTAATAATTACACAATAAAAACCGAAGACAATTTATAATTACTTTGAATATTAGTAACAAACACTTCTACAAATTTGTACAAATTTTTTTGATCTACGAAGAAAGAAATCAGAGTTGTAAATAAATTATAGTCACATGTGACACATCTATATATAAAACAATTTTTTTTTATAACATAAACTGCTATTGTTACTTTTTCACAATTGTATATGATTTGATAAACTCTTGTGGCTAACTTATTAAAATACTTAGCCGATGCAATGGTTTTAAAATGAATAAAATATTTGTCATTTATTTCTGGTTAGTTGGACGGCAAGGTTTTAGAATGCACTGATATTGAAAAGTACATAAATCCTGAAAACATAAAGGTAATAAAGTTAATTTATTTATTTAGAATTTAGGAAAAAAAATTTCTTTCCAAAATGATTACAAGAAAATATTATGAATACGTATTTCCTAAAGACACTAAAAATATAAAGTACCCTTTTAACATTATCAGCCCAAAGATCAAGCTAAATCAGGTGCCCTAACCGAACCAGCCTCTGGAGTTAGCAGTGGTAATCAGCGGAGAAAAAGACAAGCTGACCGGGAAGTCAAATCAAGTGGCAAAGTTGTTGTTATGGTAAACTTATTTTTCTGGAGCGACATTGCGAAAGTAAAGCAGTATTAGTTAATAACAGTTTGTCTCAAGGCTAAAATGATTTCCAGACCATTAATTTTTCTGAATGAAAGAAAGGGAAATGTGTTTGTTATCAATGTTGATGAAAATTACATTCTTTTCTCATGCCACTTTAATTTTTGTGTTATATTTATTTTTTTGTGTTAACTTATCATGTCCCAATAATTCATAATATAGGATGGTAGCAACTTTATTCAGTGATTTCTGTTTCAGTTTGCACATGAAAATTTATGGGCTTCTTTTTATTTAAGATGTAATTTTCAAATTAGTGATATTCCTGACAATTAAAGAAGCAGAGAATGAATGAGCGCCATACAGGAGTGTATTGCACACCTTTTTTAGTTGATTAAAACAACTTAATTTCCATTTTTCTTTCTTTATGTCAATACTTTTTTTTTTTAATATTTCATATACATGTATATAATCCAGTAATTCAAAACCTAATTATACATATGGAATTTAAATTTTTTTGAGTCCTGTTTTCTATTTTATCTAAGTTTAGCTAATAACAGTAATTCATTATTGTACAATAAATAACTCATTTTTTTCTATTTTTGGGGTTGATTTTCTCAGATGTTTTTTTTATATTGTATCAGCATCCAAACCACTGAGCTCTAATATAACTGGAGTGCGCACTAATCATGATCATTATTAATTGGTAATCCTAAATAGACAGTACACACCATATTGAAGGTTTTTTCACTAGCATATCAAAATTGATCAACTTTCTTTTCAATCATATAGTTTGATAAAAAGACATAAATAAACTATTTGCTGAGCAAAAATTTCTTATACTGTTAGCTCTCATCAACTCATTCAGTTAAAATTTTCCTCATAAAATATATGTCATATATGTATTGTTTTGTTAATTTTGACATTTGATTATTTGAGTGGAGTTTTTAAGCAGCCCTGGTTTGTTTAACCAGGAATATAATTATAGGGACCTTGCGAATTCTGTATCTTTTTCACTGCAAGGAAATTCTTATATATTAATTTAAACCACTTACTATTCTAAGTAATGTTTCTAAGGAGCTGTTTTTTTTGTTTACCATTGTAAAAACTACATCTATGAGACAAAAACAAATCTGTGAAACTGAAAATGTTGGCTGATCTGCAGTAGTAATTCAAACTTGTGTGAATGTCTCAATAAGTATATCATTGCATTGTGGGACTGGTGGCTGAGTGGTGTAGATGCTTGACTGTCAACCTGAGAGTCCTGCGTTTAATCCTCAGTGAGAACCAAGAGATATCTATGTCCTGGTGATGGTTAAAGTCCTATAAGTCCATAGCTTTAAATGGAAGTAAAGGAGGTTGGGCATTGTCCTTACTACACAATCCCTTTTTTATACAGAGGTTAAAGAAACAAAAGAATTCTACACTTCTTCTGCCATGATGGCCCTTTAGGGCTAAGAGAACTTTACTAGATTTCATTCTATTGAAACAGATATCTAATTCTTGAGGTGTAGAACTGTAGATATCAGAGTTTTGGACCGTGTAAATGGCAGCTAATCTTTAACCAGTTTTTTTAGCTCAATGATTACTCCAGTTATATTAGAGCTCAGTGATCCAAACGGAAAATTACTGATTATTTTCATGTCAGTTTTTTAAAAAAGGTATTATTGTTTAATTTTTGTTTTGTCTTTTGCAGAGCTGCCATGAAACTGATAATGTGGAATGTTTTCAGTTCAAATGTCGAATAGGAAAACTGGAACCTAATCAAGATTTTGCTAAAATTACCTTTGAAGCACGGCTTTGGGAAAGTAGTCTGTTGTCGGTAAGTGTAAAGCTTTTCTAGTTATTAATCCTTTTATAAAAGACATGTGTACCCTTCAAAAAATCCTTTGTTCTACCATTGCAGATTTAAATATACTCACAGTACAGATACATATATAAACTAAAGTAATATGGTTGCTGTGATGATGGTGATGTTTATTACACAATAAAGTCTCACAACATATAATTTAATATAACAACTTTAACTACTTGTGACTGCTCTCCTCTCTATCTAAAGTCTTCTAAATCCTACTAACTCGTCCACTCTAAAACTGTCTCTCTCAAAACTCTAATATTCAACTCCAAACTGACTCATCCGTTCCGATCAACTCCTCGCCCCTGAATGAGGCTAGTGGGGAGTAGAAGAGGATGTTTGGACATTAAAGCCTGACTCAGAGGTTTTTTCCTCGAGTCCAGCAGTGCTTTGTTGTTGGTCAGTGGCAGAAGGTGAGAAGTCGCACCATTGTCCAGCTCCTGAGCATGTGGTCACTTTGTTCTGGTTCTTTTGACCATAAGTCATGTTGACCACTTTAGGCGGTGGGGATGATGGGAACCTGATATGGGGGGGGGGTAGTTCTAGTATTTGAGGGATTGTGACCTTAACAGTCGGTAAGTGGAAAGCTTTTCTAGTTATTAATCCTTTAATAAATGGCACGTGTACCCGTAAAAAAATCTGGCCATGGGGAAGTAGCCCATCGAGGAAACAATTTAACAATTTTAACAACTAACCTAAAATTATTTCACAGCTAATGCTTTGGGAACCTTTGATATTATAAACAATTTGCTTTTGATTAATTCATGAAATGGGTAATGAAACCCCTAAGTTGAGCTTCTGTTAATTGTCTCAAAATACAAAGTGCATATTTCCGCCTCAAATTTAAGAAAAAATTAATTTAAATATACATTTTTTACCTCAGCTTCCTGAAGAATTTTATTAGCAGAAGCTGGTTGCTATAAAAATATAGACTTAAAAGGGAACCAAAAACACTTCACAATGAAAAGTTATCCTACCAGATTGTATACATGCTTATTTAGAATTTATATTGCAATTTCATTTTGGCTAATTGCCCTTTCATTGTTAATTAGTACTTACTTTTTGAAAACATCAAAGAAGATATAATGCTTTTTGCTCACTGAAAAAAAAATTAATATGAATCATGTTGGAAACATTTTCTAACAGAAATAGCCAAATTCCAAGAATGTTATATGTAAATATAAAGCTAATTTATTTTTAAACTTGTTGAACGCAAAAGATTAAATGCACCATACTTTTATTTTCTTTACTTAAGAAAATTTACAGGAAGTTAAACATGCTCATTTAGAGAAATTAAGATGTAACAGAAGGAAATTTTCATGTGATTTACAACTTATATTTAGGATTATCTCTTTTCTGTCAGAAAAGACGATTTTTGTCTATTGTTTTTGTAGTCTTACAACAAAAAACATTTCTCTAGGATTATCTTCAAGCACCAGATGTACAGATCATATCATGGGCCAATGTGACCATTCCAGAGAGGCTCAAAATAACTCAGGATAAAACAAATGATGAAAAAGGGGTGAGCAAAACCTTCAATTTATGTATTTAACAGGTAGATCTTTTTTTTCCTACATCTACCTGGAAGGTTGGATTTGGATTGCATGTGTATGTAATTAATGCATAATTTTGTATGTTTCCAAAGTTACTTTCATATTGTACAAGTATATTTTAACTTATTTATTTCTGAACTAAATGTTTTTGTGGGCACAACTTTATAACCTTCTCATTTTTTACATATGATTCATTAATATAAATATACAGTAAAGGAATGAATATCTCATGTCATTTAATATTAATAGTTCCCTTTCAGTCATATGAATCCTGCAAAATACCACTCTCATATCTGAAGTACCTGTAGATATTCTGCAAACTATTTATCTATCTCTGTAATAGTAGGAAAAAAAGTATTGCTATTGTGGCTCATTCTAATTTTTAATGAAATTAGGTTAATTACAGTAGTATATTTAGCCTTACTTCCAAAAAAACATTAGCTGTAGAGGTTGGGGGTCACACATGAAGATAAAAAATAGTTAATGAATATTTCACTTTAAAGTTTTAAAACACCAACTGAATTTGGTTCTACCCTTCTCCTCTCCAGAATATAAACTGAACCAAATGGCGTCATTTTGTTTTTATGTCTTTTTTCTCTGTTCAACTTACATGCCCTTTATCAAACACATCTAGATTTTTCAAAATGTGGATAGCTTTTTATCTGCAAACTCAATAGGCTGAAGTTATTAATTTTTCATTTTACTAGTACATGTATTATGAAATTGGCAATAAATTTAATAAATTTCTTTAATGTTTTTTTTGTGGTGCCTCATCTTTCCCTGAGCATGTGCTTACTTTACTTATGAGTTAATGCAGCACTGGGTAATAGATACCTCATTGGGCAATTAAATTTTTTAATATTGGAAACTTGGTATATGTTACATAAGGAAGTATAAGGATTTTAGAAAAACACAAAAAAGATCGGAAACAATGGTATAGGGTGAATGTAGAGTGTATTTCATCCACTAAATGGCGCATAGCATTGGGTGAATGTAGAGTGTACATCATCCACTAAATGGCTCATAGCATTGGGTGAATGTAGAGTGTATTCATCCACTAAATGGCTCATAGTTTTAGCTGAAAATAGTCAGAGTATTAATTGAGCAAAAACACACAGCAGTAGAAATATATCCATAAACAGACTTTTTAAAATTAATATTTGAATTCATTATTATTGGAAAATGTATTGGTATGTTATTGATGTTGTGAAGTATTATTTAATACTAGCTCTAACCTTTGCATAGAGTTAGGCTTGATCAGTAGGCTAGGTTATTTTTGGTTTCGGGCAGATCTGATTTTTACATAATTGGAGCACTGTTGTATTAATTCTTTACTTTCGATTAAACGCAGAACCCACACCGCTATTATTAATATACATTGCTTGTTAAATTAATACATACCTGCCTTCAGATTTGCATTTCCCATATATGCATGCCTATGGTCATTTTATTTCATTTCAAATTAAGAGAGCACAAACAGAATATAATAGAACTAAGTCTGCAATATTTTTCAACATTATATTCTCAGAATAACTTAAACAATAAATCACCTTTTATAAAATATGATAATGCTATGATCACCTTTTATTGGTGGTAAAAAAAAATTTGTAAAATTATTTTCTTCTATAGGCAATTACTCGTACAGTGCCTAATTTTAAAGAAGCTTCTGGGCAAACTGTTCAGTGGTGGATAATCCTTGTAGCTGTCCTAATTGGATTGATAGTTTTATTAGTTGTCATATTTGTTCTTTACAAGGTAAATATTATAATATTTTTATTTAGATTACATTTTGCTTCACTGTTAGTTAATTTTTTAATCAATTATTATTAATTTACAATTTTGTTCTAGGAATATTTAAAAAAAAAAAAAAGCATTTTCCAATTTAAGCTTAATCTTCCAATGGTAGCATTTCAACATCATAACATCTCAGATAAGGAAAGAAAACAAAAAAAATAAAAAGAGTTTAATGACGGTGTGTTAGAGGGCTCAATTTCTATCTGAAAAGTCAAGCCGGACGAGTGCGGGGACTTTTTTTGAGTCTGATTGATGTTCCTAAGTCCACCTAGCTCATAACTGGGTACCTGACATTTGTTGGGGAAGTAAAGGCTGGGCACACAATTCATTAAAATAGCCATGGCTACAGAAACAGATGAGCTCTACATCATCTGAACCAGATGGTCTGTATAGGCTTTAAAGGAAACGATACTTACATTTTAGAATTGTAACTAAAAATATTTGAAACATAAATACATTTGAAACATAAATACATAATTAGTTATGAATGGTGGGTGAAACAGCAGATTTTGTTCTCTTTATTTAAAAAAAGCTTGGTCATTTTCATTTTTTAATAGAATTAAATGAAAATTTTATTATGACATTTAAAAAAAAACAAATAGTTAAATTATCACATACCACTGAACATTTAGAATAATTTTTTTTATCAATTTAGAAAAGTTAAAAACTTTTAAAATTAATAGAAATCATATTATACTACCATAATTTTCAAAATTCCATTTTTTTCTACTTGTATTATTTGTTTCACCTCTTTGTACAAATTACCACTAAAAAAATTAAATTACTTTTTTTTATATTTAAAGCTTGGATTTTTCCGCCGCAAAAGAATGGAAGATATGAAGATGTACAAGGCTGAGAAGAAGCAACAAGCCATGCTTGAGGATTATGACAACAAAGAAAATTAACAATAGAGTTCTCATTTTAATTTGTGTGCATCTGTAATAGAATTTTTCTTCTAGTTAAAGGTATTATTTTATGAATATCAGACCGAATCATGTGAAATGAAAGATTTTGTGCTTTATCATGGAAACATTCTTTGATATGTGTTGAAAAAAAAAAAGCTGGAAACCAAAGAAGTTGCCTTGCTTAATTTTTTCTGCAGCTGCAAAATTTCAAATACAATTTTACATTTACATGACTTTCAAAATTTTCATATTACTTTTTTCTGTTAACCAAAATACTGAGTAGTCAAATGTTTTTTTTTTTGTTGCACATGAGATCTTTGGTTTTTCTTATTAAATCAGGTCCATTTCCATGTTTATTTTACAAAAAATAGCATTTTTTAACTTTATTAATTCAGTTTGTTAGTGTCCTGCTCTTTATTATTTTAAACATATTAATATTTATATGCATCACACAAAAGTCCATAATGAATATTCAACACATTTAATAAAAATATTCACAGATATATGTTTTAATGCTTATTAGATATATATATTTTTTTATTTGTGCATTTATTTTTTATGCATGTGATTAATCATTCCTGACTGGTGTTGTAAATGATGAGAATAGAGTAATTTAGTCTTTGAATGAAACTAGAATTTTCATTGCTAATATAGTTATATCAAAATTGTCAATTTCTTTTTGTTAATTTTAGTCTGTTTGATTTAATAGTTTTTCAACTGCTTGCTATTAAAAACTTTTTTTTTCAAATGCTAAACTTATTTAGTAGAAGATTAAATAAAAAATTTATGTGAAAAATTTAGATTGTGAATAGGTTATCAACATCTTTTAAACCCATACAAAAATATGCAATTTCTTTTTTTTTCTGCTAGAACTGTTAAATATTTATACATGTATTTATTATGTGTAGGTTCCAAAAGGCTTAAAATGTTTTATGGAAAGCAGTGGTTGCAGAATTTTGAGATTCTCTCTCCACAATGTAAATAGCTTTCTCCTGCTTGTAGCAGAATGTTTGCATGTTCATAAAGATATATTATTTGAGAATGTTTATGTTAAGCCTTGCATAATGTTTTTAGCAGACATGATGCCTTCTATTTTTCTAGGTATAGAACTAAGTTACATTTTCCGTCCCTTCTTAGAACTAATAAAAACGAGGATGGTAGAAATTTTTTTTTTTTTTTAGCATTCCATACATTTTCCTTTGGTTAATGAGTGTACAAATTTTTCATTACATTTCCATTTCTGTACTCATTTTACCATATGGTTGTGAACTTGATGTAAAATTGTTTTAAAGCTATTTGTGATTTTATTTTTACCCGTTTTAATATCTACATTTTTGAGGTGTCATCATGAAATAAATGTTATACTTACTAAATTGTTGCAGTTTTTTTAATTACTATATGCGTATTATTTATTATTGTAACTAACTAATCTGCTTTTAAAATTATTTTGTAGCTTCATCATTTTAGATTCTGATATGTAACAGTGAAATATTTGGTTAAAAAAATAATTCCATCAGGTGCTTTTAAATACTTATGTTGTTTAATCATGTTATAACATATTACATGTACTTGCCTTTTGCTAAATAAAATACCCAATAACTATTTTTATCTTTGTTTTAAATTTTTATTTGAATGCTGTCATCATAACCAATAAAAACAATGAAATGCACAAGTAAATTGATTAACAATAGTCTTATAAAAAAACATGGATAAATTATTAATATAATACACATAAAACATATCATCCACTCCAATGACATATCAAAAGCAAATTCTCTACTCTCTGTACAAACTGATCTTACATTCTCTTCAAATTACTAGCTAAATGACTTAAAAATATAAATAATTTAAAACATTAAAAATTTCCATTTTTCAAAGTTTCCAGCATTTTCTTTGTCAGTGCTGGGACAAGTTCAACATGTTTATCTGCACACTGAATAACACACTTCTCTAAAGTAAAACGACCCCTTTCAACATCTTTATCTGAGGGTTTAGCAGGGAGTTCATCACGCAATTTATCCTGGCAACTCATTGCACATCGCTGTAGCCGATTCTGTAATTTTATAACAAAATGATTTTAATAGCCTCTTAAAATTAAGTTATAGAAAATGGAAACAAGTCCATGCTAATGTAATAATAATAAACACAAAGCCAGATTTTTTATTAAATCTTACAAAGTCAGGTAAATTCTAGATTTCTTTAACATTCTGCATTTAGTGAATCACATCTTAAATTTAATAATTTGTTTTAAAATACCATATCTAAAATTAATACATAAATAGGTGTAAACAGAATTGCACAAGAGATATGAAATAAATCAAAACACCTCATTTAAGAAATGTTGTGTTGACAAAAACGAATGGCAAAATGAAAACCTCTGATGAAAAAATTCATTAAATATATGATATATAAAAAAAATACCTGAAAAAGTTCAATTTCATTCTGTAAGTAAGCTTGTGCTTTATTAACATCTTTAGAACAGTTGTCTATACATTTTTGGACATCTTCAAGGCTAGCTTTTGTATCTTGACAGCATTTTGCACTGCACTGATACATGTCGACCTAAAAGGATTTTCAGTATAAAGTTAATTATTTATATACAGATAATAAATAAATAACAAAAAAGTAGCAGTCAAGCTTACCAGATTTTATGGATGCCAAGTAAGGGCATGAGGTGGGAAGGGGGGCAAATGGACAAAAGTATGAATAAATACAGATGATAAATTAGTATGGACACTTATGGAGAAAACTAGCTCCATCTATGTTGGGAAGGATGGCTTTATATCAAGTTTCAGAATTATTAATTGTATACCTTATATTTTGAAAAATTATGCTATGTCCATTTTCCTAGCTTAAGACTAACAGGTGATAAAAAGAGTAAGACCAAAGACAAGACTGCAGACATGTTACACATCATACTGTGCATACATTAACATGTAACATGAAAATTGCTTTTTCTTCTCAAATGTCCAGTGTATTAATGATCAGGAAAACGAAAATGATTGTGTTAACAACAACAGTCTCAAACTGGTGATCTAGCATGATTCGGTTAGCGTCAAATTAAGACAATAATATAACACTATACTTTTAAATATAGTGGCAATCATGTCATCATTTTCATAGATATACTATCATATAGTATTAGTATCATAGACAAGATAGTTAGGTCATGAAGGTCAATAAGGGAAGAAGTGTAATTTCCCTTAGTAGGCTGAGTTAAGACGGAATATAAGAAATTCAATTTATAATTCTTCAAAAGAAACCAGTTTACCACACCTGCATTCGCCGCAAGCATTCGGTATCTAAACTATTAACCATTTTAGAGATAGCCTCTTCCACACGCGCCTGTGCTCCGTCCATTTTAACAACAAATAAGTTCAGCAGTTAAAGTGACTGACTTACGGTAGATTTGGTATGTACTTTAATACAAATTAACTAAATGCAGAGTTTATAACATAATACAATTATAAATATTCATCTTATATGAAATTATAAATTTTCTTTAAAATAATAGATTATTGGGTTTTTTTTGCAACGGACATTCATTCAATGCGGATAAGCAAGTAACAGGACTGTTTAGGGAAGCAACCAATTGAAGCACATTTTGCTTGCTGAAAACAATCAAATAAATACCTGTTCTGCGACTAGTACTGTTTTGCGAGAGTTTTTTTTCCTGCCACTAGATTACTTTTGTTGTTGTTTTTATTATTCTGGTATATATCTATGTATATACATATAAATGTCTGTATTATTTGTAGATGAATCACTAGAGCCAGTCGAATTTAAATCGTCCTGGAAAAGAGAAAGGTAAATTAAACCTTTAAAGGATCATGACATTTGTTGATTTGTGATTTGAATTTATTGAAGTAATTAAACTTTCTGTCATAAAAAGTCCAAAGATTAGAACATATTCAGTCAAGGAAGATGATTCCAGATTCCATTTAAGTTGTTCTTCAGTGTAAAATTAAACTTTAAAAAACTGAATTTTCTTGAGAAATAATCAAATATCTTTATTATTTGCTTATATGTATGATTTATTGATTAAATTAAGGGCAATGCCATTATTAATGATTACCATTATTATGTTGTTTAATGCTTATGTCATTAGGTGGGCATAATTTGCCAAATTGTTTAAAATCTTTAAGCATATGAATTAGTAGGGCCTAGTAGGCCATGCCCTATGTCTAATCTGTATATGTAGATAATTACATAGATTAAAGATTTCTGTTAAGTTTAGTTTAGTTTTAAAAAGTGGGAAGTTAAAATGTTTGAATTACTACAGAGGCCTTCATATCCTATAAAATAAGCAAAGTAGGCAGTGAAATAAAATTTTGATAAAAAAATGCACTGTAATAGATAATTATATTTGTTTCTCTGACGGATGGCCAAATGGTGTAGATACTCAACTGTCGACCTGAGAGTCCTGGTTCGATCCTCTGTGAGAACCATGGAATTCGTTCTAGGTGAAATTTAGTGCAAAGTTGTCCCACGAGTCCATCCAGCTTTTAAGTGGGTACCTTACTAAAGTTGGGGAAGTAAAGGCGGCTGGGCATTATACTAACCACACAATCCCTTCATATGCAAAGGTTATAGAAATAGATGAATTCTACACTTCATCTGTCCTGATGGCCCTTTACTATATATGTTTCTAATATTTTTAGTAAAATAATAAAACTGGATGATATTAGTTTAGTTTTAAGACTTTTTGCATTTAGGAAATGAAAAATATGTCATCTATTAAGTCTAGGATAATGTACAAAATCTACTATTTGAAATTATTAATAGCAATCAGAATTAACTGGAATCATATTTTCTTCATATGATCGCTGCTGCATTCACTTGTGTTTTTATCTGCTTTGAAATCAGATTCTGTGAGATCTTTGGCCATGTCTTCAAATGTTAATAACTTGCTGTATGTATCAAGAATATAATTTTTAAGACTATCATAAATTTTTATTATAAAAGACAATTCATTTCCCAGCTCATGTATGACTTTATTGACAGTATCAATCTTTTGAAGTAAATCTTTCCACTTCACAGACATTGAAACAGTTTCAAAGTGATTTAAGTTTTTAATTGGTTAAGTAGTTTCTTAAAATGCTTCTATTGGTTAATATTTTATATCTATGGCATCTCATAATGCTTGAGAATTTCTTAATTATTTGCATTGAAAGCTGTTGTAACATTATTTTCAACAGAAACTTTGGTAGAACTAATGATTTAGGACATGCTAATTACTGCATATAATTAATTACATTGTGCTGCTTCCACTGAATATTATCATTTTTTGCCTCATCTGTCAGTTTTATATGTCATATAAATAATTCATTTTATTTTTAATTACTCTTATTTTAATAAGGATAATTATGTTTTAACCAGGCTGGAAAATAACCGGCTGGACAGTTAAGAGTCTATCATATATACATATTAATAAAAAGAAATAGTGACACAGACAAAATAATTGATATCATTATATATCTATGCTAATATTTGCAGATCACTAGCAACAAATGGATGTCAGACAGTAGATATTTTTCTCAAAGATGCTGAAGCTCAGTCCTTCAAAGCAGTAAATCAAGGGGTTAGTATGCATTTTAAAAAAATCATAATTCATGTAAATATATACAGTCAAAATCATTTTTGGCTTAAAATACCCTCAATGCTAATTAAAGTACTACAACACTCACAAACAGCACATACGTTTTCAAATAACTGTATAAATTTTTTGGAAAACTAGTTTAAGTTTTTGGCTTGGATTTGGAGGTATCACTTTAAATAAATTCAGATTTAAAGTACCATCCGTTGAGAAAAAAAAAAACCTATACCTACACAGTAGTGCTCTCTACTTTTACTCTAATTAGCTCCCAAAATGAGGCTATTTCAAGAAATACTCATTTAAAGAAATCATTCTCCCCATTTTTAGAAAATGAAATCCATTTATCCTGACCTTCTCAAATACACCTCAATTTACTGTCAACATCAATATAGTAGCTTTGGGCACAAGGAATCATCCTGCTGATGATGATTAGCTACTAGAAATTCCTACCCTGAAGATGCCAAAAAATGATTTCTTAATGTCTTTCTTCATTGCATTATTGGATACATATTTTTTTTTCAAATAATAATAATGCGCATTTATGACATACTTTTGTCAAGATAAGCATTGCAATTATTTATACATAGAGACTTTTTTATTCCTGTGTACTGCAAGGTCCCCATGGCAACATTCGAGTGAGTAAGCAGATCATATATATGATGATAAACTATGAACTGGTATCTTTAATAATAAATATTTTTATGCATGACAGGTTCAGAGTGACTTTAATAATGATCAACACTCGCTTTATGCTGTCACAGTAGATAACAAGAAATTAGCTGATTTTCTTCAACATGTAGAACCCTATATGGTAAAGTGTCTAACGAAAAACTTGAAAAGTCGAGCTTTTGATGGTAATAATATTTCTTTTGGAAGTGTCTGTTTAATAATTTAAAATTTGTTGTAAATACATGTATTTAAATGGCATTCATATTTTCTCTATTCACTTTATTCATCAAGTTGTTGCTTTTTAATAAAATTTAGTATATCACTTTTTATAAAGATAATGATAAAAAGCTTCTTGAATTAACTCACATCTTTTCATTACTCTAAAAATTAAGATATCTCTGGTCAGAGTGAAAAGCCATCAGAAACAGTAACATGTGTTCATACTTTACATAATGCTGATTTAAAATTACAGGTTAGCTGTATTTTTCCACCTTTTTAAGAGGAAAAGCTAGTGAATGCTTTATAATTGAGAAATTACTTTGCAACCAGTATCTGTGAAATGTTAATGTTTTGCCTTTTTTCTCAGTTACAAGTGACAGGGCTTTCATGGAACTCTTCAGGATCAACAATAGCTGCTGCATATCCTTTATAGCATAACATTGAACTTAATTTACTAAATATTTGCTAAATAACTATCATATTTCTTTGTTGTCTCTTAACATTATTGTTTAATCTTAGAAGAAATAAAATGTTTCTGAATGTCCGATTTATCTGTTAAACAAGGTGAGCTTACCAGCTATATAACCCTGGGTTCATTAATTGCCTTTTGCAGAGTGCACAACTTACTTTGGAAATGCACTAAAAATTTTAAAAAATGAAGTTTTTTCTTTGTTTTTGAAACATTGCGTTCATTTTTCCGTAAGTTAAAGGATAGTGAATCCTTTTGGTTGAAAACTTTTTTATTTTTATTTTATATTAAATATTATACAGCAACACCTATTTTCTAAATTTAAATGTTTTACTGTAGTATGCATGGGGTAATAATTTTGCAAATATGGGAAACAAGGCATGCTTCTTCAACATTATTACATTATATTTTGAAAACATCAGTAACTGATGCAGAATTGAACAAAACTTAGTTAAAATTTAAAAAATATTGTTATATATTTAAAAAAAATATTTTATTCACTGTCAATTAATAAATATCTTTGATTTAAAACAAATTAAACGTGTTGAATGGCTTAATAGATAGAAATTTTGCAGAATAGTTTGGTCCTCTCTTTTCTAAGATATTTATGAAAATATTCCATATTTTCTAATTCTGGCCAAAAAAGAAGTCCACTGTCAGAATTAAATGCTGTTAAGTACTGTCATACTGTCCATAAATAAATATTTAGAAATATAATAATACAAGTAGTTTACTTTCTTAATTGTATAACTTATGGAAGATTTGATCATGAAGACTGGTGTACACACAAAGCAGCATTGTGCACATGGAATTTGGACAGACGCTCCATAAAAGAAGACAAGCCTGATACAGTAATTGATTCTTCTTGCTGCCTGATGAGTTTAGAGTTTCATCCAGTTAATCCTGCTTGGCTGGCTGGTGGTAACTTTAATGGTAATTCAAACATTTTTTTGAATATTGGATTTTGATTTCATGTAGTTTTGTAATATGCAGGTGAAATTTGGAGCTTCTCCCATATGTTCTGGTCAGAAATGTTATGGCCATTATCAAAAAGACTGCCCAAAACTGTGCATGCTGGTGAGATAACCTATGCTCCTTCAGGATTTATTATGATTTAGAATGTAATAAAAATCTAGATTAATTTTATGCCATATTCCATCTTTTAACTTTTGATGTTAAATTCTTATTTCCAACTATGTATCAAAGAACTTTTTAACTTCATTTCTATGGTTTACTGAATTACTTTTTAGCATATATTAAAAAACATCAAAGCTTATATTTCTATACATGAACTTTTACAAGTGGTCTTGTTTTCATAAAGCAATGTATGTTTAACTACTGAGTATTTGTAAATTGTTAAGACTAACTAAATGAGCTCATCCAATTATAAATAAGTAATAATAATGTTGTATAAATACATGTACAACTTTATCAGGTGAAGTAATTTTGTGGGATTTGAGCCATGAAGATGATCTTGTTCTGGCAACATCTGGAATTGGAGATGAAACACATCGGGAGCCTGTCAATAAAGTTTACTGGATTACAGATCAGAGCCCAAAGAAAAAAAGTTACAATGTAAGTTTGTCATCTTAATTTTCAAAATTCTATTATTTTACCATTTCTCATATATACTAAAAAATATAGTCCATAAATGACATTCAGTTTATGTTTCATTTGATTATTTAGTTATTATTAGGTGAGAATAGGGGAAAAGATATTTGAGATTGTTAAATTAATAAGTTAAGAAAATTGTCATTTAATACATTCAACCCTTCACATCTGGCAATTTTAAGTTTTAATTACAACATGGTAAAGCCGTGATTTTAATCTAGGATACTTTTTCTTTGTAACTCCTCATTTATCAACTTATTAAACCTTTTAAAGGATTAATTCATTTTTAACCATTTTACAGATAGTTAGTGTAAGTGGAGATGGGAAAATATTAATATGGGCTGTTGATCTAAAAAATGGAAAACTGAAACAACTTAAAAGGTAAATATCAGGTTTACTAATCAACATAAGTTTTTCATAAAAAAAAATTTTTACATATTATTTTTTAAATTATTTTTTTCCAGCTTTTTGCTAATGAGTCGGGATTTACCCAGGTCAATGAAAGTGAGAGGTGTCAGAAGTGATAAAGAAGTTGGTGTAACATGTATCTCATTTAGTCATGAAGATCCTGATACATTTATTCTTGGTTCAGAAAGTGGATGCTTATTTAAGTGTAGTCTTCATTCTAGTGCAAGTAAGAAAGGTTTATATTTCTTTCTTTTCACTGCTGAGCATTTTAAATTAAATAAAACAACAAAATTTATGAAAAAAAAAAAATTTTTTTTAGGTCACAGGAAATCATCTGACCAGATTTCTTCTCCTGTCAATTTTACATTCACGCCCCATCATGGTCCAGTTTATTCGGTTGACTGTTCAAAATTTTATCGCCATGCTTTTTTAAGTGCAGGCATGGACCAGTGTTTGCGTTTATACAATGTGCTGCAGGTTTATAAACATTTCCCATTATATGGTGCTTTACTGAAATATATTTTATATTTATTTGCATTTTTTAGTCTCAAGATTCAATGATTTCTTATCTGTATTTTATATGATTCTAAATTAGTTTTCTATGTATAATTTAACACCCTTTTAATTTATCTACACGTTTTTAAAAAAAAATTGTAAATTTTGATTTTGTTTAAAAGGATAATTTTTTTAAAGGCTCAGCCTGTTCTTATAATAGAACCAGGTGAAGGCTATTTATTTTCAGCCAAATGGTCTCCTACACGACCAACCATTTTGGCAGCAGTTTCTGAACAAGGTAACCTTCTTATATATGACCTAAATGGTAGCAATATGATGCCAGTGCATAAAATTGAAGCCAGCCCCAATAAAGTTCCTGTCTACAGCTTACAATTTAACAGTCAAGAGTAAGTATTTTCACAATTAACATTAGAGGATGTATTAAAAAAGAGAATAGTATAGGAAAGCAAAATATCTAAAAATAACAACATACTGTATTTAAATGAACGATATAAAGCTTTTTTGCACTCATTATTCATCATTCTCTGCAGCGCCCATGCATTATTCTCCAAGTGCTGAAACATATACGCTTTATTCTCTGAGTGATTAAAGTGCATTTTAAACTATATTTGAAAAGTCACAATTGTTTTTTAAGCTTTTTTTATCTTATTAATTTTTATCTAACGTAGAAAATTAGTAGTTTCTATTCTAAGTAAATAGACATTATCAAAAGCTTAAAAGCATAATTTATTGATGTATTATTGTAAAAGTTAAATTTAATTAAAAAAAAATTTACTGTTCAATGCTGGTCAAGCAAACTTTTAGCACAAAAATATCATGAACAAATTTACTCACCACAAGCCTTTCCTTCACAATTTCATTTTTTGTTGGTTGCTGCATTTCACAACACTATCTTAAACATATACTGGATACATAATATCCTGTAAACAAAGCATTTATGTCTTTATGTGAGAGTTAATGTCAGCTGTTATCATTCTGCTATACCCCAAGCTGTCTACCCTATATTTTCTTTATAGTTTAGCATATAATCTTGGACAGAAGTCTTAAACAAGTTATTGGATAAAATTATATTCTAAAAACTTCAAAATCAAAAAAAAATATTCTTGCAATATTAATTTTTTTAGTTTTCAAAAAACTAAAAATATCTGAAGTCCTATATGTGCCTCTTTACAATAATTTTAGAAACAAGCATTTTCTTTTATGTAGAATCTTCTATTTCAATTCATATTTGTCCCCTAACAAAGACTCAGTGATGCCTCTGTATATTTTGGCTTGTCCATACTAATTGATCTTTCTGATTAAAACATTGAGGAAATCTTTAGAAAATTGAGCAAAATTTGTATTATTACTTAGTTTAAAATTATTATGTTGTCAATCATTTAGCCAATAAATACATAAGTAGTATAAGTATTAAGTGACGTTCCTTGGAAACAAATGTAATGCTATATTAGCTGTACACCTCAAAACCTTGCAAGGCATTTGTATTTTATTAGATAAAAACATAGCTCAACTATAAAATGACTCCCTTATGTCCAGTTATGAATTTGTAATTATTTAGGTCTATATATGTTATCACTTGACCAATTTGGGAAAGTAAGTCATGCATGAATTACTTTTATGAAGCAGTATTATATTGTTCAAATCTAATACACAGAAACAAATTATATACAAAATAAAAAAATAATTAAAAGAAATTCTAGTTAAAAAAAATTGAACCCGGAATGAAATGATTCTGGCGATGAATCAATTACACCAAACCAGAAGCTGTTTTTTTGCTTAGCATCTTAGAAGTCAATTCAATACTCTGCTTTAACTACATATAATTCAACCAGTTTAATTAACATAGAAACCTTTAATTCACCATTAATTTAATTACTACTTTATGAAATATGAAAATTAAGACTTTAAAAATTTCAACAATTTTTTTTTCTCTCTCACATGTCCAAAACCTAATTTTAAAATATTTCTTTATTAAAAAGAGATTGCTATAGGATTTGAACCTTTTAAATTTTCATTCATGGTATGAAAAAATATTTATTGATTTCATCTTGATATCACATAACATAACTGATAAACTTATTTTACATAGCCAAGACCTAACATTAAAATCTCATCATACAATTTTATTATATTTTATATTTTAAAAATTACACAATATAAAAAAATAAACAAAATATAAAAAAACCACTTCCTATTCAAACCATCTACTACCCATTCAAAAATCCAGCACTGCAGAAATTGAGCTATAGCCAATATAATAAATGTATGTATATTTATTAATATAATTAACAGAATAAATGAATTTCTGTCAGTTTTATAAATATAGACTCTTTCCTCAAGTTATTAATGAAATAAATGTTATTTTTATGGCAAATTAAAATTTTTAACATTTCTGCCTATTTTATGTTTTTAAATATATTACATACTAATGTTTTCAATCAAAGGCAACAGCATCAAAGGTGATGGGTCATAAAGTTCAGGGTCAAAGCACATTTTCAATACTATTAATCAGATGAATTCTTTATTTTTAAACTGTTTTATGAAAACAGATAAATTACAATGGTAACCTAATCAAAGAGCTGACTTTAAGAGAAAAAAATTAATGTTGTTCACCGAATGTTATTTGGTTTAAGCTTTTTTGGAAAAACTAGGCTAAAGATTTTCTTCTGAAACATATAATATTGAAATGAGAATGAAAAATGATATTCATCAAAATTAATTAGTCAATTTTTAAGTTTTCTTGTTCTATTTACTCAAGTCTAACATGAATATCATTATTTTATCTCTTAATAGAAAACGTATTCTAGCTACCGGTGATGGCCAAGGATTTATCAGAGTTTTTCGATTGGGTGAAAAACTTACATCTATAACTGGACAAGACAATGAAGTTCTAGAAAAGATAATCAGCACTGGTATTGACTGAATAATAAATTGCAAGCATCTGTCTGCTGCATATGAATTTTATGGCATAATATAATTATTTATTTTTTAAGTTGACATTTAAATTGAAAGTTATTATAAATGTCCATAAATGCTAGTATTTTTAACTTGCTCTGTATGATTTTCATCATTTCCTGGGAAATTTGAAATCAATTATCTTGAGCTTCTCAAGGTGTAATTAATGTGAAATTTCAAATACTTCTGTATTCTCAATGACAATAAACAATTAAAATTTTTTTGAGTCAATAATTAAAATCTTGTAGAGTCAGAAGCAAATTACTTTTTTGTAATCTTCATACATCATCAGCTATGTTGTGGCTTTAATGTCACAAGAGAGACACACCAAGTTCTCTGAATGAGACTATTTCACAAATGCATATAGGGGGTAAATGCAGAAAGATATCAAGGTGTCCAATACAACACCAGTCTGTTACTATGCAGATTTCTGAAGTATTTTTAGTCTTTCATATTTACTTGAACATTGAAAGCAAGTGAATTTTTTTTAACTTAAACAATTATATAACATAAAAAAATGTAAGACAAATCACTATTTTTTAGTCTTTTCATGCTAGGCAGATATTCAGTTTTATTTGTTTATACATGAATAACCATAGCAAATAAAAGCAAGGGAAATACTTTTTACTCTAGAAAGTTTAAAATATAAAAAAAAAAACATTTTAAACATGCTTTACCAAAATATGTACCAAAATGCAATTCATAGTTAAATTAAACAAAGTATACTGCAGTAAAATGTCCTTAAATTACATTCATTGGCAAATTTCAAGATTATTAAATGAAGCAAATAATCGACGGCCATGCTTTTTTTCTCATATTATCTATAAATATTAGTATGATCAAAGGAATCATTTTTATTTTTAGGTACATTTTAATAAAGGAATTTTTTTTAGTTATTTGTTTTTTTTTTAAATATTCTTTTATTCTTCTACATTTTAGTAATAGTTATTGTGTATTAAATATAAACTATTTAAACAAAAACTTTCAAGTGCTTAAAAATTGACTCCACTCCATATCTGATGATTTAATCAAATTCTAATGCAATTATATTGAGAAAGAATGTTTTACAGTAAATACATCCTTACATAAAATTTCATACATAACTGTCAAATAGCATAATCATGCAAATCTTCCGTGCTTCAGAAAAAAATAAATGTAATAATACAATAAAAATAAACACTCATAAACAATTAATACAGGGAAATATCACTGTTATTATGAACTCCATCGTACATGTAATGAAATATTCAAAATTGCAATACTTTTTCTAGTAACTTCTACTTTGCTTTTTTAACCTCTGGGAAAAAATGTCATTTAACAAATTTCTTACTTTCAGTATTGTGAAAAAAATGAGCCTTTTGCTAAGATTCAAAGTTTTGTTTTAAGTTTGCTTAAGCATGGAAAAACAATTTTATACGTTTAGCAGATAATTAGCAGGGAATGTTGGGGAGTTTGTAATTTACATCAACCATTTAGTGTTATTGTTCAGAACATACCGGGTGGGACTGGGACGGGCGGTGTAGAGCGCTTGAATGTTGACCAGAGGGGTCCCAGGTTCGAACATCAGTGAGAATATTGGGAATTTTTTAGCTCTGGTAAAGGTCTCGAAGTCCACCCAGCTTTAAATGGGTACCCGACTTTAAGTTGGGGAGTAAAGGCGGCTGGACGTTGTGCTAACCACACAATCCCTTTATATGCCAAGGTTACTGAAAAAGATTAATTCTACACTTCATCTGTCCCTATGAGCCCTTAGGGATATTGACAGTGTGGAATTGACCTTTCGCAAAATGAATGGCAGCTTAGTGAGCATTTTCCATACCATAGGTTACAAGGAAAAAAATCAGTAATTGAGTCATTCACTTATTAGGTAAAAGTGAAGTATTGACATGTAGTGTTAAGGATTATGGAATGGTAGGAAGAGCAGAATGTAATAGGTGAATGAGCCCCAACCAGGTACCAAAATTATGTTTCTTAAACTGAACAGTGTGTTGGGGGGGAAGGGCTTTTAAATTACAGACAGCATAACTAGCCAAGTAATGAGCTGTATAGGGCATACTTGCCAGTGTGATAACTATTGAAACTACAGTAAAACATGATCATATTGTTTAGGGTAGAGACTTAAATGAAACAATAAAAATTTCAGTACAATGAATTAATTGCAATGTATATTCTGAATAAATAAAACACCTTAAGAATTTCCCAGGTTTAAACAAAAATATATTATGTATTAGAGCATTTATTTACATCTGTTAAACTTTGAGAATTAAGTATTGTCAATATCAAATCTAATTTCTGATTTAGTCCATTTTTTGTTTCTTCTAATTTTTCATTCATCTCTTGTTGTGCTTTAATCAAAGCTTCCTGAAAATCATTTTTTATCTGGTTTATTTTTTCATCAACTGTATCAAGTATTTGCAAATGATCTTTGAAGGGAGGATCTTCAGTACTTCTAGCACAACTTGCAGAAAAACTGTCCAGAACAGAGTCTGGTGTCTGAGGGACTTCTCTGAAATAATTGAACAAAGCTCTTTCAGCTGTATTACAATGATTTAGTTATGAAAATAATTAAGTTAATTTAACTCAAAAAAAAATGTAACTATAATTATGATTGAAAATTTAGTAGGAAATTTGAATTTTTATTAATTAAAGAATCAACCAAAAGAAAAAGAGATTATTTTTTTTTAATATTTAGTAAGTGAATACATTTTTACAATACACGAGATAATGGGAAGCTATAGTAAATAAATATCACAAGTTATGAAAAAAACATACTCTGCTTTTCTGCTTTCTTCTCTTTGCTTAGAAACATCACCGCACACTCCTTGTAGAATTGCATAAAGGTCTGAATCATTATCACATCTAAATGACTTGCCCTGTGCTCCCTGAAATAATGCTAATGCTGTATCAAACCCAAGTGAACTATTTACTAAGCCCAATAAACTTGGCCCAGATGACTGATGACTTATCACATGACAGGGCTGTGTTTTAACTTTATTCTGTGGACATAAAAAGTCACATTAAATATTCTAATAATTTTTTATCAAGTGAAACAGGTCTACACTTTAAATAATGTCAGTATTCAAAATGCTTTAGAAATAGAATAACATACACACTTTTTGGAATTGCTGAAATGTTTTTAGAAAATCTCTAGCTTTATCAGATACTGTGTCACCCATGAGTTCTATTTCTTTTTCTAATTTCTGAATGTCAAAAGGACTTCTGTACGTAGAAAAATCTTCATTCTTTGATAAATAGACTGTAAGTGATCTGATGAAAAATGATGATTTTTCTCCAAGGGATAAAAACTGAAGAAAAAAAATGTAATGCTTCAGTAACAATATACAATGATTGTTAATAATACATGTATTTAGCAATTCTGTATCTGTATATCAAATAATCTGGGAAGATTTTTTTTTCATCAGCTCAACTGGCATTGAAAGCTTATGGAAAACTATCAAAAGAAAGAAGCAATTAATATAAATAAATAAACAGTAAGTAAAAAAAAAAAACAACTAAATTTATCTAAAAGTACATGTATATGGATAATAAAATTAAACACCATAGTATGAATAACTGTGAGAACATCATTTTAATTTATAACTTTATAAGCTATTGAGGGTCATTATAATGCTAATTAAAACAATGTTAACCTCCTTCCCCACTCACCTTAATGGATATATCTAAGTATTTATCTTCAAAATAGCACTTGCATAAATATAACTTGTGATTGTCAGATTCTGAAGTCTCGGCATTGCCTCTGAATTCATTACCTCGCACAGTAGACAAATAGCCTTCTGTAATATTACTTATTTCTAATGTTCTTGATTCACTAACAATGATGAAACCATTTATTTTTACTAAATCAGGTTTTAGAGAAAACAAATTTAAAAAACAATTTTTTGAAGAATCCTCATCTTGTGTGCCAGTACAGGAAAGTGCAATCTGATCATTAGTGAATATCTGATGACTATATGGAAATAAAAAAAAAATTATTAAGATTTCAAGTATTTGTAAATAATAACTTATTATATTCATTTAAAAGTTTTATTTTTCATGATACAAAAGCGAAAGCAATAAATTAACTTCAGACATTCTCTGTGTATTTGTAACAGTTAAAAAGACAAAAATTATTTATTATAAATAACACCAATTTCAATCATGTAACAGCAGATTAATAAATTTATACAAAGCATATGTAAACAAATTACTTGCTTTATAATATACAGCTCTAAAATAAGTCTAGAAATGGACTGATCTTAAATGTTCATGCCCAAGAGAGTGAAAACAGCAACTTGGGTTCAATCTAGTTTTAATGTGCACATCACATTGTTTAAGGAAAATAAAAGTGTCTGTCCTTTATACTAACAACAGTATTTTGAAGCAGTTGTATACATTTATGAGTAAAAAAAAACACAGGCTTAGGGGGAGGGGGCGATCAATAATTTTTATGCAAAAATAATAGGCTATAAAGATATATTTTTAGTATCATACTTTTCATTTTTTTTTCTATATTTCCTATATACCTATATGCAAAGAGAGTCACAGCAAACAATATATATGTCAGTGGCCCCTGTCCGAATCAAGTATGGTAATTTGTTATAAAATGACTTTGCAATCTGTGAATATGTGTTATCAGAGGGGCTCCAGTCGGTCAATATTGTCAGGGAACCTCGATTAGCTGGCATTAGCTCTGATGCAATGCCATAGCTAACTTTTTTTTATGCCCTAAGAATTAAGCATTTTTAAAGAAATATTACTATCATTATTAGAGTCATAGGTTTGATCCTCGGTGATGCCCACAAGTCTACCCAGCTTTAAATGGGTACCTGACTTAAGTTAGGGAAGTAAAGGCGGCTGGGCTTTGTGCAAACCACACAATCCCTTCATATGCAGAGGTTATAGAAACAGATGAATTCTACACTTCATCTGCCCTAATGGCCCGCTAGGGCTAAGGGAACTTTACTTTTTTTTTTACTATCATTATGAATATGATGACTATTCTTATCGCTATTTTATAAAATAATTTATTATTTAGAAAAAATTCAGTAATCAGTGAAATATCAAATAATAGCCAATTAAGTCCAAAAAGTTGACTGGCATAATAATTATTCAATTGGCAATTGGTGCAAATATCACTAGTCAGTCTTATCAGTCTCAATAACTTGAACAAGTCTAATACAAAGACCACATCCCCTTCCTCCACAAAAGGACAGAGTTTGGGTGCAAATAAATAAATAAACATTAATTTTTAAAAGCAACTAGGACCAAAGGTTCAGCTTCCCTGACATAGTGACCAGTGTTCGGGATGTCCCCCTCCCCCTGGCCTGGGTGGCATCTGTCATATTTGACCGTGTTTTTTTTTTAATTAAATATTATTTACCAAATATCTTGATTTGAATCTAAACTATTCGGTTCATTAAAACTGTATGTAATAACATCTGAGGGTAACCTATCGCATTGCCAAGAAAATAATGCAGCGCAGTAGTCGCAATTCATATTAATTTAGTGATTGCATGTAGTGATCACAGCTTTACTTTAGCTTCTAAAAATCAACACTGATCTATAAAATAAGCATTAGCAGTTTAAAATATGAACTAAACACACACCAGAAAATCTAGGTCCCCTGGCCAAGTCCGACAATTATAACCTCCGACATAGTGTATAGCACCTGTCGTCAGAGGGTGCGCCTAATCTAACCTTTACAAGAGATTTAAAAAAAAGAATAAACTTTTATGTTATCAATTCTAAATGGTTGCAGCACTTTAATCCTTTTAAATTTTGTTGCCATATATTTATATAATCTTATTCATAAACTTATTTTTTTTATTGGGAGAAATTGTAACCATATTTTTCTTTATAGACACTTAATTAATTAGTAAATTAGTTCAAATCATTTTTGTTCTATGACACACGGCAGGACATCATTGCGGGCCCCTTAATAAACAAAGAGTCATGAAAAAAATTGACATGGTGGGGGCGGCCGGGCCCCCTTACAGATGCGGGCCCCATGGCAATGACCCCCCTCTCGGCGTGCCTGCTCTACAGTATATAATGTTGCGTTCCAGGATAAAAGTCCCCTAGGATAAAAGCTCAAAGAGATTTTTTTTTCAATTCATATTGGGCGACCGCCCAAGCCCGAGAGTAAAGATAACTGGCCCACAAACTGTGACCAAAAACTAGCCAGCTGCCTAGGGCCCCACACCAAATGCAGCCTTTGGGACTTTATTTTGCCAGCCACAAGGAAGTGCAATCTGAACACTTTCAGGGACCCGGTGTTTAAACGATGCAGCAGTTAGGGATAAAAAAGTAGTGCCCTAAATCACATCTGCCTAGGGCCTCAAAATATACCTCGGCACATTAGTTCCCAAATTAATGTATTTTTATCTAAAGCTCCCAAATGTACCTACGCCTAATGCACTTTCGCATAACTATAAGCCATAAAGCGAAATAAACACGTTGACACATTTCTTCGACAATGTGATTTAATGAATTCTCAAAAAAATTTTAAAAAATGTACGCCTACTTATGCAAAAATGCCGGTGGAGAAATACTTAAAAGTGAAGCTACTTTTTTTTTAGTTATGTCGTTATAATTTTTTGAATTAGTTGTAACCATAGATATATGGTTGTAACCATTTATATCTATGGTTGTAACTAAAGGTTTAACTTTTGTGTGTGTAGAAAATTACCCAAAAGTTAAAAAAAAAATATGTAAATATGTTAGTACCCATTGAAGACGATAGTATTTTAAGATACTTATTTTAGTGGTTTAAAATATATATAGGCTGTTATAAATAACTCGGTTATAGTGTTGTATTGTATTATAGACTACACATGAATGTTTCTTTGTGTGTTTGTGTTTGTGAGTCTGTGACTGTGTGGACTTGCAAAAAAGAGAATTAAAGGAGATAACTCTATATAAAAAACTTTATGTTTACACAGGAAAAGACTATTTCGAATAATGGGATCCGAATCTAAAATCATACAGATTCTAATGTTGCGAACAAAAAAATCAATCGTAAATTACCGAAGACATTTCCATTATTTTTTACGGTTCCTTTTCACAATATTATCCATGTGTTGCCCATGTATTTCATTATTTATATCTAAGGGTGATACCATTCTTATTTACCGCCCTTGTTAGTTTTGTTTTGTTTCCGGTCGTCTAGTCTTTCTGTCATTGAACATACTTCAATGCCAATGTTAAACTGCTGAAACCAATCAGCAAAGATTGAAATATACCAAAGTATTAAGTGCAAATAAAGGGGCTATATAATATATTAAAGGTTAAAATGAATAACTGAAACGTCACATTTGGATGCATAGTCTCCCTCTGTTCAGAAATAATATGGCAGCAAAAGCTGCGAAAACTGTTTTAGTGAGTATTTGAGTAAAATATGAACTTGAAATGCTTTTAATTAATCACTTTGTGTTATCATAAGCCTGTTTATTAATGATAGAATGATGGTAAATGTTAACGTCAGTTTGCCCACGAGATAAATGGTACTTTCATGTGTCATTGTATAGTTCTTGGATCAAAATCGAAGAAATTAAAAAATGGCACTTGTTACATGACCAAACGTTTGGTCTTTGTATTTTCTTTACTTCGTGTTCCAGCCGTAGATAATATTGCTCCACACCCTAACCCTATCTCTATCCCTAACCCTAATCCTGAAAAAAAAAATATATATGTCATGTTCCTTATACCCTAATATTATGGTCACGTTTGGTCTTCTAACAAGTGCCATCGGTTTTTAAAGGCACTTGTTACATGACCAATGGTTACGTTTGGTCTTCTAACAAGTGCGTTAAAAAAATAGAAAATATATAATATATATGTGCAAATTATATTGATTTTCAAATTTAATATTTATAAAACGATTTTAACTTGATGTCTGACTTTCCTGGAAGGATGTGGAAGGCAAAATAGTAAACATATATAAAGCATTATAAATGATTTTTTTAAAGTTATTTTTTTATGTCTAAACAGAGTATACTCTAAAAGTTTATTTTTTCAAATTTACTATATTTTCAAAGATCCTTTAGATCATGTGCTATACAAATGGTATTTAATTGTACATACATGCAGAGATTTTTTTGGATATTCTACATCACAAAAAATATAATAAAATAACTAACAGATAAATAAAAAAAATAGCTGGAACTTCCAGTGGAAGTGGACCATAGTTGAAACATTTTTAGATCACAAATTTACATAGATATTTAGCCACTAATTTTTCTCTGTACCCATTTATATATGATTTCTTTTCAGAAGACAGTCAAGCCTCATGTACCATTGATTAAATTTCCGCAACGAAACCCAGTTTCACAAGGCAGTAATAGTTTTCAACCTGTCACCAGCAACACAGGTAACTTTTTTAAATACAGGGTATATGCAAAAATCATTAGTAGACTTTTATTAATTTTCCCATTTATAACATTTCTAGTTATTTGTCATTTTGTGCATGCTTATTAAAAATTTAATAACATATTAATTAAACATTAATTTTTAATTGATTCTTTATATCTTCAGACAACAATAAAGTCACATCTGGTTCAAATGTAAATAAAGTATCTATTTCTTCCATAAAAGGACAAACAATAGATTCATGTCAGCTGCCTTTGAAATATCGCAGAAAAACTTTAACTCATGAAGAAATAGACATCATTGAGGTATTAAATAGTAGTTTTGATTTTTTTAAACTGAACATTTTTTAAAATAGTCTAAGTAATGCTCCAAACTGATGAAATCAAGTTTGTTCAGTGCAAAAAAATGTAAAAAAAAAATGGCTCCATCTGGCTTGATCAATATAGAGGGCGGTGGAACACTGAAAAGCCATAAAAAATATTTTAAAAGCAATACAATTCATGAAAAAATAATGAAATATGAAGAACTTGCATTATCTTAATAATTTAAAAAACTGTACTCTCCTAATTTAAATATTGATCTTTAATAAAAAAAATAAGAAGCCTAAATGTTTGGTAAAAACTTTTTTTTTTCTTGTTTGTATTGATGTATGCCAAAGGTATGCTTTTACGTTTAAATGCAATAATTTACAGAAAAAGACATGGCGTTAGGTAATACATTAAAAGTTACTTTATATGGGACTACATTTGAGAGTCATTTTTAGAAGTTTGCAAGAACATTTAAAAGAACTTTCAGAATGTGAACTATAGTACTTTGCGTTCTTCATTCCCAACATTTAGTTGCTTGAAATCTCAGTGAACAGATTATTTAAGAGAGTAATGAACAAAGTCAGATGCCATTTGTTAAAAAGGCTTCTTCTGAAGAAGAATGTAGCTGGTTGTTTTTTCATGGTGATTTTATTAAGAAAATTTCCTTGTACTGTTAGAAAGCGTACCTATTTCATTAACTAATTTTTTTTAGTTGAAGTTGTTTAGAGACACATTTTTTGCTATGGTGGGGATGAAAGAAGGGCACTTCAAAAACTGTCCTATTAGTGATTTATAGGATCTAAGAGAGTGCATTTTTTTTTAAAAAAGTGGTCAGTTGTCAAAAAAGTTTGGGAACAGATGCTTTAAATTTTAATATCCTAAAATTCTTAACAATCAAACCAAACATGAAAATTTTGTCAGATTTTCCAACATTTTTCCATAGCACCACAACAAAGGCTGTCCTTTTTACTTTTAGCATTTTTAAATTTTATTTGAATGCAAAAAAAGTGCTACCATAGAAAGTAGACAAAGGTTAATTAACAATTTTCTAATGAGCAGCATGTTTAGGCATGGTGTTGCACACATTTCATCACTAAAAATCACTTTTATCGTACAATTATATAAAATTTTCATTAAAAAATTTTTTTATGCTAGAATTATCAATTTTGCAGTCATCAATTAAAATGTTAGATGATTTAAAGAAAAAAGTAAATCACCCAAGCATAAGTTGACACTATTTTTTTATATAGTTATTTAAATATATTTTAATGCCATTTCTTTATTACATGTAGTAGGTATTGTGGGTGATTTTCTAAATATACAAATATGTTGTTGTCAGCCAAAACTTCTCTCCTTTAAGAATGGCAAAATTTGTAAAAATGTTTTAAGCTAATAAATTCACATTTGTAATTATACCAAAGTTGAAAAAATAAAATACACATGTACAACTGTCAGTGTGTAGGCCAAATGTTTAAAAATGAGACGAGCTATTGTCAAAAAGTAAAAATAACATTAGAAGTTAAAAAAACTCATGCTTCAGTAATTAACATTTAAATATATCTTAAATATGGTATGTGTTGCTGAGTGCCTTAGAACTGATCTAGAAAAATTATTGAAAAACATGGGATGTAGTACAAATTTTATGAATGATATAATTGAAATTTGGTAACGAGATAACTAATACTTGAAATTGTTTTATCATTTCAGAGAGGAGGATGTACACAATGACCAGAGTTATGAAATAATTTATGGATTGTCTTAAAATGTATTTAAATTTTTAGTGATTTGATAATTGAATTTGGTTTTGCTTTATTAAACATATGACCATTTAAAAGTAATTTGATTGTCTTTTAGCTATAATTAAGTGTCTATTAACATAAACTTTTTTTTATTGAAAAAAGTCACAGATCATTGGCAAAATCAATTTTATTTATTTAATAATATTCATAATACAAATCTTTAGCTAAAGCTTAAAAACAAATATGATTGCAATTTATAAAAAAAATGCACAACATTTGAAAAAAAAATGTATTTGTACATGTCAAGGCACTCTTACTTGTTAATTATTCAACTATAATATTAACTGTATTCACAAAACTTTCCCAACTACTATCTACTGTAAATGCTTGAACTGAATTATTATTTTATAATATAATAATATGGTACAGTTATGGTATATGGCATTTCGAGTATTAATTATAAACTCTAAGATAGTGGCTCATACAATGAAATCTATCTGAGTATACCTAAGTAAATGTCTTGCTAAAACAACCAATGAAATATATAACTTGAATTGTTAAAAAAAAAATCAACCTTTGTGCCATCTGTGAGAAAAAAAAATTCATTTTAATATGAATACAATAAATTAAAATTTCAAAATGATTCAATTGTATGAAATAAATTACATCTCCAAATGAATGATATACACTAGAGTTCACAGCCAAAAAAAATACTATGAATAAGTCAACAAGGACCTCAAAATACAAATTGCTCTACTAAATTTCAATTCATTTTTTCTGGATTTGTACTCAGTACTCTTTTAGGGTAGCCTGAATCTGATGCACTATGGACTTATCAACACTGCATATGTCAAAAAATACAGAAGTTTCATCTAAATCAAAATCATTTGTATTTCCAATTATGTCAACAACTCTACACAATAATTCTTTATTGGATTCTGAATGTGCTTTTTCAATTTTTTCATTAATTGAAATGAGTTCTGATAGTGGGAAGCCATTAGGTGTGAAAATATCAAAATGTTTACTATTTATTTTTTCTGAAAACTGTTTGTCACCTGTCTTTGTTTTAGTTATTTGTTCTTTTACTTTACTAGTTTCATTTTTAGCTGACAAATCTGATTTGAGGTTTTTATCATATCTGGTGCTTGTCTTTACATTTTCTTGGAAAATGTTTTCAACATCGCTGATTTTCCTTTTTTCTTGTGAAGTATGACTTACTGATTTAGTATTCAAATGTTTACCTTCTGAAGCAGCCTGAGAAGGTTTCGATGGAGTCTTATGCTCTTTTGGAGGTGATTTAGTAACATTTAAAGTGTCATCACCAGAGTCACTATCACTGTCAGTTAATCCAGAAATTATATTTTTAACTTTGTCTACTTGGAGCTCTTGTGTGTCAATATCTGACTTGTCATATTCATGAGAAGACAAGCTGCTGTAGCTTGAAGTACTTTTTGCTCGTTTTGATTTCTTCTGCTCAACAACCCCTGTAGGTGAAGGTTCATTACTTTCATCACTCAACTTATCCTTCAGTGGGGATAACAATAGTTTTGGTTGAAAATCTGCAGTCATTGCAAGATGCTCTGATTTTGTCATCGTATGGATGTTATCCGTTTTAAGTTTGAAATCTTTATGTTTCCTGCTAGATTTTTTATCCTTGCTTTCTTTTGGCTTTGAATCAGAAGAATGGGTCTGTTTATGTTTATCAGAAAGTTTGCTTTTATCATGTTTGCTTTTGCTTGATGAGGGCACCTGATCTTTTTCCTTTTTTATCTTATGAGAATCATGCTCTTTGCTTTCTTTGTGGCTGCTGTTATGCTTATCTTTTGCTGAATCAATTTTTTCTTTATGCTTCTCTTCAACACTTGCAACTGATGTACTCCTCTTAAGTTTTTTCTTTTCACTATTGTCATCCTGCTGTGTTTCCTGTGGTCTTTTGTGGCTTTTCGATTCATTATAAGATTTATCTTTAGAGATCTTTAGCTCATTTATTTCACCTTTTGTTTTTTTTTCTGCTGATGATAAAGCTACATCTTTGTGTGATGAATGTTTTGATTTATGAGATGATGAATTATGCTTTTCCTTTTCCCTACTTGAAGAAGTATGCTTTTCTAAATGTAAGGAGCTTGTGCTTTCTTTCTCCTTTTTAGATGAACTTCTATCTTTTTCCTTATGGACAGTACTACTGCTTGAACTTTTCTTCTCACTGGAGCTTTTAGCTGATGAATGCGAACCCTCTCTATCTTTGTGAGATATTTCTTTATCTTTTTTTGAATCTTCTCTACTTTTATGAGATGAATTTAATTTTTCTGGGTTTTTGTCCTTACTTTTACTTTTGTGAGATTTATGAGAATAATCACTTTCTAAACTGTTTCGCTCTTTAGTTGAAACACTCTTATGCTTATCAATGTCTGTCTGAGATGATGAAAACTCAGGTTTAGAATGTGGAGTAAAGCTAGAGGATCCCTTTTTATGGGAAGATTTGTCTTTTTCCTTTCTTGGGGGTGGTGGTGGTGGAGGTAGACTAGGTTCACCATCTGACAGTGAAGATGAAGACGAAGAAAGAGAGGAGAGAGATACATCTGGAGATTTCGGAGCACTTTTCTTCTTTTTCTTTTTTTCCTAAAAAAGGTTTAAAAAAAAAAATTTACAAATGCTTCTAAAATCAATATTTAATTAAACATAACTTTTAAAAGCTACATTTAAGAAATTTTGATAATTTTAAAACTTAAAAAAAAAAAAGAGAATACACCTGTAAATCTTTGGGTCTTAACTATTAAATGAAATAGTAGCAAGAAAAATACTTAAACCTAGTTTAACAAGTAATGATTTTTTCAGTCTGTCCAGTTAAAAAAAAGCTATTTTTAACCCCAATATTTTTTTAATTATTTAAAAAAAAATTACACACAAATACATAACAGAAAAATATATTGTATTTGTTGAAATTTTACAACTGTTAGCACTCATATTTTAAAGATACGAATTTACTCAAGATTATTACAATCCTCCAATTTAAGTTATAAAATGACTTACAGCATTTTGCTGTAAAGGCTACATAAAGTGAATGTATTTGACATGAGCATTCAAGGGGTAGTATTTAATATAAATTTATATTTGGTAAAAAAAATAAATTCTACTCACTTTATTTTTAGGAACTTTTAATGATTTCTTGTGGTCTGATTTAATGAAGGCAGATAACTGATCTGGATATGTATATGGAACTGGATCAGCACCTTGTTCTATCTATAATTTAAAAATAAAGAGTATTTCTGGTGTTAGATATGCATATCAACTAACATTTGATTCTATGAAGTTTAAATCAAATTAATTAAAGAAAAAAATTAAGCAATTTGGTTAAAGTCATCAAAAAAAATCATTTTATAGGGATAAAAGAATCTATCTGATTATTTCCAAAATGTATATAGATAGTAAAATTAGATTTCCATAGAGTGTAACCATAATAAACTGCTACAAGTACAGGATGTACAAATCATTGGCAACCCCCATGTTGCTCCATGGGTGCGAATCTTGGACACTACATGCTGAGACAGAAAGAAGGATACAGGCATTTGAGATTAGGTCTTTAAGAAAACTGCTCCATATCTCATACAATGTGCACAAGACCTATACCTAATTGAAGGAAATAATTAGCAGCCTGGTGGGCCCTCAGAAACCACTCCTGGCTACAGGCAAAAGTTGACTCAATACAAGCACATCTCAAATCACACTACCCAGAGCGATATAACACAGAAAGGCGGGCCTAGAAAGAACTGCAATGCAAACATTAATATAACAAGTTTACTTAAAATCATGCGGCAGAGAGAGGAATGGAGAAAACTTTCTATGACGGTGTCCCAAAGACAAAACTTGTTAAGGGATAAAAAAAATTACTGAACATACAGTTACAGGACTTGTATTAATTTGACACCATTATCTCCTAACACTTTTTCCACCTACATAAAAATTACTTTAAAAGAAATTACTTTTAGAAGTCTATAAGATAATAATAAACCAACATGAAAATTGTACTTTAACATTGAGAACACATAAGTGTTAAAAATTTTAGCTCATCACACTGGGAGGCAAGTGAAATATTGATTGCAAGATTTACATACAAAATATAATAATTTTTCAATACCTTTGAAAATGAGATTATTTTATCATAACTAATCATAGCTCATTCAAATCTCCATAGATTTTCGTTTAATAAATAAAAAGCTTAAGTGTTTATTTATCAATACTCACTCCTCCAGCTTTTAAAAGTTTAGCTTTGAATTCAGGAGTTGGATTCTGGAATTTCAGCTTCTCAATGCGAACATTATTAATTGGTGGACTGTCTTTGGCATTGAGAAACAGATCATATGAAAAGACTATTTTTCTTGGACTTTGCTTGTTCTTGAAGTGAATTTCAATAGGCAGTAGAAATCCAGCATAACCTGATTCAGAAACTTTGTAAGGGGGTTCTGAAATGGCTGCAATTATACAAGATAGCTTACAAAAATATCCAAATAATTGTTTATTTTACTTTATAAATCAAAATAATTCTAAACTGAAGTTGTCATTACTTTTTTTCCTCACAAATCCAGACCATCAATAAAATACATCATTTTACTTTTTACGTCCCTAAATTAGTTTTCTAATAAGTTAATATATATTTTTATATAGATTAAATATAGAGAAAAGGAAATATAAATAATTTATTTAACAAGAAATTACTAAAAATTGCTATCAGTTGCATCTAAAAACTTTAACTTACTTTCCAGCTAAATGCACTGAACCTTTGTAAAACGTTTTTATCTTCATTACCATTTAATGATTTAAATAAAAGCCATAATTACAATAAAAGTGTTTCTTCAATACAAAACACATAAGTACGTAGATTTACTTAAGGCATGTACTACAAACTATAACAGAACTTGCTGTCAATGTTAGTGATATTAGAGGAATGCTATAGTAAAAAGAGTTCAAAATTGTTGTAGTTTTAACCTTGTTTTAGGTGTCTTTGTAGATAAAAATATGAATAAATGAAAAATATTATTCTGGGAAAAAACTGTTAAATCGGATCAGCACTTAGTGGGGTTGGGGTAGAAATCCAGATATGGATTTGATTCATATCCCTGTCTTATCTTCCAAAGCAGTGCTTTACGACCTTTACTTTTATGCCACATCTACATTTTCACGTTTTTAGCATTAGAGCTACACAGAAATACATATTATACACTGTATTATTTTTTTACAATAATAATTAGGCCATACTTCGTAATGAATTCTTAAAATTAAATCAGTTAAGTCGACACAAACACTTTTCTTAAACCTTTGATAAAAAAATATAAATTTAATAGATCAGTTGGTTTATATTGTAGGCTTATCATTTGTGTGCATCATATATATAAAACCCCTAATTCCACTTCCTGCGTGTCAGTCATATATATATGGTCACTGGTCAGTTATCTCGCACCTAAATAAAAATTATTTTCGTATGATTCTACTGGAAAAAATACCCTATTCATGATAATTATGTTACAAAAGTCACGTGGCTTAAAAAGACATGGAAATTAGAAACTATTTAAAAGGCTATAATTATTTATAAGGTTATATTGATAAAGTCAGAATTTGTTGCCCATGTGAGAAAATTTCGATGAAACATAATGTATTAGGGTTTTGTGTTTTAAATCATTACGTTTATAATTTGAAAATATGGGAGTAGTGGATAGAGCTAAACAAGGAAAACTGCTTCTAAACATCCTGTAAGGAATTAAGGGTTTTGTGTTAAAAAAAAGAGAATTTTTTTGTTGCTGAAATTTTGGGCGTAAATGTAGAAAATGGGACCACCTTTGAAACTACTTCAAAACATGTATTTAAATGACATTTTAGTTGCTTTCTTCAATACCTTAAGGGGTTTTTTTTTCCATGATTTCCAAATCGGAAATTAAAATGTTAAAATATCCTATTCCTGATAATTTAGAAGATGTGCATTCAGATAGTCATAAAGGAGTGGCAGACAAAATTTGGCTTTCTTTTTAGTCCAAAAACATTTTTAATTTTTCTATAAATATAGATAAAAAAGAAACATATAGCTTACTTCGTAAAGGACATTTGAATGTTTTGTGTAGTCTGAAAACAACTTTCTCAACAAACGCCTCCAATCTACTTCCTTCTTGACCTCTGACAAATACAGTCCAATCATGAGTAAATCCTTCTGGGGATGGTTCTCTTAGAAAATGAGCCTGATGACCGAGTTCTATAGTGACTGTAACAACACAGTCACTGGACTGATTAAAAAAAAATGAATTAAGAATTGAAAATAATTATATTACACTAAAAAATTAATTACTTTGGGCCTAAGCTTACATCCTAGCCGAAAGGCAACATTTATGTGAATTATTTTTATTTTGTAAGGTCATATTTTTTCTGCTGCCAGCTTGTTTAATAATCCTGTTAATCAGTGGTAGTTATTCCCCATGCTGAATATGTTAATTTTTATTTAAGGTTTCTTTACATTATACATAATGTATTTTTCTCATGTCATGGTCTAATTTATGACCATTTGTGTCAGGCTCTGTAGCCCAGGGGTATGACTGTAGTGTACTTCTTTCATCCCCACCATAACCGATAGTGCAATGAAGGCATTGAAGGCATTTGAAAGAGACATGAAGTGAATTTTCATCATGACCTAAAAATTCACTTAGTTCTCACACGAGATTGGGCTCTGGACCCCCAGGGCCAGGTTGACAGTCGAGCGCTTTACTGCACTAAAATCTATCTTCTCACATAAATCTATAAAATTATGAATATAGTAAATTTAGAAAAAAACTTTTAATAATGAATAATTAAGTGATTTTTCTTTGTTTTGATATACGCAGTGGCTACGGCACCAGCAAGTTAGTGTATGAAAGTCACTGACCTATAATCATCAAAAGTTGCAATTTTAAAAAATTATTTTTTAAAATATTTAAATATAGGGTTAGGATTAGGATTAGGGTTAGGGTGTGGAGCAATATCTATGGCTGGTACTTGGACAAAAATAATACGAGTTCTGACTTGCTGGTGCCGTAGCAAGTGCGTTTGATATATCTATATTTTCTGTGATATGAGTTTAATATTTTGAACTGTGTTGAAAAAATAGATGAATTTAATAATTAAAACGAAGTGGCTATGCTTACGTCAAGCGCCTTCTATTATTATATCTACTGACGTAAGCCGGAAAAAAAAATACGAATTACGTCTTGATGTTACCGCTGCCACTGCGTAAACAAAAAGGGTTAGGGGTTAGGGATAGGGTTAGGGACAGTGTTAGGGTGTGGAGAAATATCTATTGACGTAAGCCGGAAAAAAAAAATACGAATTATGTCTTGACGTAAGCGTAGCCTGTCCGTTACGTCAATAGGTATAATAATAGAAGGCGCTTGACGTAAGCGTAGCCACTTCGTAATTAAAAACATGTCACGTGATTTATTAATTTCCCATAATTTTTATAACTTTTTGCCTTGTATACTTTGTCCATTTTTTTAAAATATGACTTTCTGTTTCTGATAATGAACATAAAAATATACTCTATTTCAAAGAAGTACATAACTTATCATGATTGATGACTATCTTACAAGTTATGTTGTATGATTACAAAATTAAATTTTAAAAAAAGCATGTTAATACCAGAGTATTAAGCTACACAACAAATAAATACTCACATCTTTGGGTGCCATTTTTTTTTTTAAATATGATTAGAAAACAAATATTTGTCTCGTGGAAATTGTTTCACCGTATGTGTACAATCAATAAAACACAACGCTATTTCCGATAATAACATCACGGGCTACTGATAAACTTTAAAAATAAAAGACTCCTATATAAAACCACTTAACTATATATATAGATGTTGAAAATTTGCATCCGGTCTTCAACAAAATTTTAGCACTTTTTAGACACCCCCCCCCTCCCCGTAGTAAAAAAATAAGTGATTCGGTGATCTCCCTATTATAATTACTAAAATTACGTCAATTTACCTCCCCCCACCCAATATAGACTTATAAAAACGAAAAAAAGTATAAACATAACCCCTCCCACACTAAAACGTTAAAAAAACAAACTTCAAACTCCTCTCCGTAATTGTTATCTGAAGTTATCATTGAAATCCAATTATACTAATGTAACGAAATCAGCGTCTCATTTCCTACATAAAACAGGTAAGAAAAAAAGTGGTTTAGATGAAGACCTATTATGACTGCAAAATTAGCCCCCACACCATACCGAGCCATACACGAGTCTTTTTTAGGCTTGTTACTGTTTCTCTAGCAACCTTCCTGAAGTGAATCAGTGATAAGTTCTGATAACACATTAAAAAAAAAATTACCAGCAACCTAAATTTTCTACTACTAAACCAAATCGGTCATAAAAAAACTTGTTATCCACTGTAAAAGTTAGGCCCTTTTTAAAAGGCTGGCCTCCCCCATCTCCAGGAATACACTCCTTAATCAAGCCAAATATTTGGTCGGAATATTTATCTAACTGGCAACATGAAGGGATTACAAAATTATGGATTTACTTGCATCGAAGATCGGTGACTAATATATAAACTTATCTTTGTGTATACAGAAATGCAGAGCATTTCTGAAACGTGATAGTTTTGTATCTAATTGCCAAATCGAGCTTTACCTCTTTAAAACAAAAATGCTCGAGTCTATAAGGCGATATTATATAAAAATACTTTTCCCAATAACTTTATTCTGTCTTTGTCTCAGCTTATACCATATTTATACCATAGAACCATTACCAGTAGGTCACGATTTGTGTGTAATTGGAAAAGGTAAGTAATAGCATTAATAACTATTTAAGCTAACTTATTTAAAATAAAATGAAATATAGTTGATTCTCCGAATGCTGAATTTTAACAAATATAAATAAAGTTAAAATATATTCAATACTGGGCTGAGGGGGTAGAGTAAGTTAGAAAGGATTAAACCAGTAAAGACTTATCATAAGTCTTATGATGTTAATGACCCAAAAAAAAACACTATATGATATATTATATCTAATGACTTATGAGACTAAACATTACTGGTAATAAAATACATAGTAGAGTATGACAAGTCTAGTCACAAGATGTCTATCGTTCTGTTGTACACTAGTAGTAGTCACTTCAGGGCACTATGTATTTTATTTTTTAAGTTTCGGCTGGCGGACATAATTTTTTGGCTGATATCCGGATTAGTCAGATTCCTCCTTAAATTGAGTAAATTGACATTTGCGGCTGATTTTCGGCTGATAACGAAATATTTGGCTAAAATTCGGCTGAAGCCTAGACAATAATGAGTTGATAAAACTTCAGAAATAAAACAGTTTTATATGCTGTCCTACTAATACAGTACATGAATACATTCAACTCATCAGTTTCTGTCACTCAATACCTTGATAAGCACTTAAAATATTAGTAAGTTGTGGATACAAGGATGATGCAACACTGCTACGCCAGAAAGCAAGGACATCATGAAACTGGACAACAGGCGCCATCAAATAGTTTGCGATTTCCACTGTCATCTGAAATAAATGTTCAAAAAATCAAAAGACAACAGTACTAACTGCTAGTTTATACAACATTTCATTATAGTACACAGTATATGTATTTATTTGACTGCAAACTGAGTAGTCAATTGAGAGCAAAATAAAATGAAAACTGTTTCAATGCCAATAAATTAACATAGAATACCTTATTAGTACAATCGTCAGGTGAGTGCTCAGTTCTCAGCTCATTCATCAGCTCCATTCACAATCGCTTACATCAGGTTTCTTTAGAAACATGTTCACTGACTAGCTGCGAATGCGATACACCAGCTTTAGACATGATGAATCCATGGGTCATTGCTGACTGTATGGCATTCTCCAGAATAGTGGTTGCTTCTGACCATAGAATCAGTGATTTGGAACCTGGATCAAACAGCTGATGCAGCTTGATGTGATCATTTACAAGAAATCGATGGTCAAGTTGGTTGAGAGCTGACAGCTTGATCATCTGTATCTTGTCATCATCAGCATTTGATGCAGTGCAGATCTTTCTTTTGTGCATTTTCAGTAATGGAACAGTTGATAAGGTTGGCATTGAAAAGCTGAAGAGATCAGTTAGGTCTTGAAATGGTTTCAGAAAGGTAACGAGTTCACTTAAAAAGTCAATTTCATCTTCATGAAGACAACTATCAACTAGACCAATACGCTTGAGAGTATTTTGAACCTCTCTTTTCAAGTCAAATATAGACTGAATCATCATCAATGTTGAATTCCAATGCTTTGGACATGATGCCTTTACTGACTTATGATTGGGTCTGACTGTCAACGATGGCGTTAGTGCTGCTCTCAGAGGCATCCACTATTGATGCACTGAACTGATCGTCTACATGGAGCAATTCACACACTGAAGACGTGCCTTCTTTCAGGGTCTTTATCATTTCTTTATCCTCAGTGAATGCTGCATCATCTTCTATGATGCGGTCTTGAAATGAAGTGCAGTTACGATGTTGTGGCACTTTTGCAGCATCTGCAGAACGTCTTCATTTTTATTGATACTGTCGGTAGCATTAAGGTGTGCTGTAAAGTGCTGATAAGAGTCAACCTTCAAAAGCTTTGAAGTATTTATCAAAATTGCAGTACCATCATGGCAGCTAATATTTTGTGATCAACAGAAAAGCTTTTCAAGACAGAGCTGATATGGTCAGCAAGGTCATGTGCAACAAGATTAAGTAATGCGACAGTTAATATAATGGCGAACAAAATATGGCGGCTAATGAGGCGCGCCGCATATTTTTTTGCAGATTTACCATGGACAGTTTTTAATTTATACCTCCTTATTCATACTAATTTTTTATTTTGAATTGGTCTATACTTTCCACTTGACAGTTGTGTATCTTTTGTCTTTATATTAGCTTATTTGACACATAGGCTGAGTCATTAATTGTTGAAGTCCCACTGCCTAGACTATTTCTTGTTAAACTTAATCTAAGCATCATTGCTGCACCTATATGAAACCCAGCATATATGAGAAAGAAAAAGCTATTTTACCTTTACTTTAGTAACATATAATGTATGCAACGTTGGTCTATTAACTTTGAATATTTTGAAATGTCTTATGGGGTGAACAACCTATAAAGAATAGTCACTTATTCAAATGAATTGTCAATAGCGATCTCTTTGATGAGATAATTTGTCTCCAGATATTTTTGTCACCTTCTAAACTAGGGCTGTACCGGAATCCGATTCCGGTTCCTGTTAAACCAGATTCCGGCAGTTTTAACAAGTCCGGTTCCGGTTAAAATGTGCCGGATTTAAGCCGGATTTCTTTGTTGCTTGAAATTTGTAAGAAATTTTTTTGGCGCAACATAATTTTGAAATATTTAGCGCTATACAATTAAATTAAAACAATAACTTCCTTTGCTTTTTTAAAACTACAATAAAGTCGATCGCTTTTAGTTCTGTATGTAAGTAAAAATATATTAAAAAGGAAGATTTGAATCGTGTTTAGTGTAGTAGTAATACGACACCTTACCTTTCGCTACTTTTGATTCCGTGTTTTCTATAAATTATAATTAGCTATAAAAGTTTAGCTTCTTTAAAGAGAAGACAAAGATTTACAGTTTAAAAATAGGTCAATAATTTATTTTTCTGCTAATTTTTTTTAATTTAGTGGCTTTTGTCACGTTTTTGGATAAAAAATTCCTCGCATTTTTTTAGACAAATAACTTGAAATACATTTTTAATTGAACATTAAAGTGATATTGATTTAGATTTGAAATGCATTTTAATTTGCGTTTTTATGGGAAATAGTCAGATAATGTTTAAACTTTAAAGGAAAGTATGAATGAAATAACAAGGTTTGGTGACGTCATTATGGAAAACTAAAGAAAAATAAACTATCGTGTGGTGCCACAGTATATATATATTTTTTGGAATTCACTTATTAATAATCATGTTTATTATACTTTCTAATATATGTTATCCATTTCTTTGTTTGATTGTAATAGAAATCAGGTTAAATTAGGTGCAGCTTTATTATAATATTTCTTTTTAAAACGAAGAACCTGTTATTTTGACAGAGTTATCTTTCTTGACTCAAATAGGGGAAGGGGTTTTAGTCACATTCTTCAAGATCTAAATGGTTAATACTGTTTTTTGCTATCTAGATCTTAAAAACTAAATTTTTATTCTATTTTTCATTCTTATATCTTTTTTATGTTAGGCGAGAAATTACACAGCCCAACAAAAAAATTTTTTTTTGCGAGTTACCAAGAATGTTTGAATGAATTTATAGCAATTCATGGGTGCTGATTTCAAAACTGCCACTGCTTTTGCTGAATTGGCTCTAGTTTCTGAGATAATGGACACCCTTGAAAAAATCATTGTACCCTTTGTGTAAAACAAATGCAATAAGTTTGGTGTCTGTTGTTTAATTTAACTATACCAAGTTATAACTTTGTTTAGTTTTTTCTCTTTTATAGCTGCTTTCTACAGACATCATGAGTTCATCACGAAGATGCTGCAAACATAATGTATTCTGTTACATCTGTGGAGAATACATGATTGAAAAGCAAAGAAGAAATATAACTGAATTTGTGCAGCAGGCATATTTGGCTTATTTCGGTGTGAAGCTGGGAGACCAAGACAAGTCTTGGGCTCCTCATAAGGTCTGCAAAAACTGTGTGGAGAGCCTACGGAAGTGGACAAATGGTGAGAAGAAAAGTCAAAGTTTCGGTGTACCAATGGTATGGCGAGAGCCGAAAGACCATTTTGGTGATTGCTATTTTTTGTATTGTGAATGTTAAAGGCTTCAATCGCCATAAGAAATCTAAGTGGGATTATCCTGATCTTGAATATGCAAGGAGACCAATTCCTCATAGCAGTGAAGTTCTTATACCAGTGTTTAGTGGATTATTAGAGCTTTCACCACCAGACTCCGACGAGGGGCAAGATCTGGAGTTTTTGGCAGGTGAAAAATGTTGAAGCGATTATGAAGGAAGTTCTTCAACACCTCAACCATTTAGTCAATAAGAACTCAATGACCTGATACGATACCTAAATATGCTCAAGCAAACATCTGAGCTTTTAGCGTCCAGGCTCAATGAAAGAAATTTTCTCAAACAAGAAGTTTAAAAATATCTTATCGGAAAAGAGAAGAGTTTCTTCTTCCATATTTCAGCCAAGAGTAAGATCTTGTTTACTGTAATGACATCCTTGGACTTCTGCTCCGAATGGGACTACAAGACTACCATTCCAAAGACTGGCGTCTTTTTATAGACAGTTCCATCAGAAGCTTGAAATGTGTTCTGTTACACAATGGTAACCGTTATGCATCTCTTCCTATTGCTCTCTCAACAACACCTAAAGAAGAGTATGAGAATATCAAAATAGTATTGCAGAAAGTCTGAGCATCAGTGGTCAATTTATGTTAATCTAAAAATGGTAAACTTCTTGCTTAGGTAGCAGTCAGAATAAACAAAATACCCGTGCTATATGTGCCTTTGGGATAGCAGGGCAAGGCAAGATCATTGGACAAGAGTGACATGGCCTGCAAGGGCAACCATGACTGTAGGTAAAGAAAATATCATCAACAAGCCATTGGTTGACAAAAATAAGATCATTCTCCCACCGCTTCATATCATATTAGGTTTAATGAAACAATTTGTTAAGGCTTTGGGATTTTTTACGGTCCTCAGATTCGAAAACTCATCAACGATCAAAATTTTACTAATTTCACGGATCACCTTGAAGTTCTTCATGGAACAGTTTTGTTTCAGTTGTCAGGAACTTCTTGGGTAATAACAAAGCAGAGAATTACGAAAAACTCGTACAAGATATGCTCACTAACTTCATAAACATTGGAGCAAATATAAGCATCAAGGTACATTACCTGCACAGCCATTTAGACAAATTTCCAGGTAACCTTGGGGACTTCAGTGAGGAACAAGGCGAGAGGTTCCATCAGGATATGAGGGTGATGGAGGAGAGATATCAAGGAAGATGGGACATAATATGATGGCTGACTACTGTTGGAGCCTCCAGCGCAAATGCCCCAACGACACACACAAAAGGAAGTCGAGCAAACAGCAATTTGCTAATGCATTACCATAGACAATTAACATATTAATTAATTAATTAGACATAATTAGTTTTTCAAGTGAAAATGTTTTCTTCTATAACACTATTACACATCTTTTTGAACAAATTTCTGCATGACTATTAACATTTTCACTAGTATTTGTTAGTATACTATTTTACTTCATGCAATTCTTGACAATTTTCAAACACTGTGCATAAATTATTTAATTAATTTTAATTATCTCGTAAAATAG
>JAGDYQ010000025.1:917991-928454 GCA_021962125.1 Bulinus truncatus | reverse complement strand
ACATGAAATAAATTGCACAAATAGATGGACATAAAGTAAAATGGCGTAAATTTTAAAGGTCTAAATAATCTATTGTATCTTGTGAATAACCTGTTTGTAGAAAATTTTTCTTCAAAATATCATTATGTGGGAAATACTGATAACAATGAACTTTAAAAAGATGCTTTAATTACTTTTAGCAAAGCCACTTCTGTAACACAAGTTTCTCTATTTAATGACAGCACAACTGTCTTATTTTCTATAATCTTTTTACTAGAATCTTGTGCATCTAAAAGCTCTACTCTGCTCAGTCTCCTCTGAGGTTCAGCTTCTAGTTTATAGGTTACTGATGGAAAAACATTGCTGCAATAAAAATAAACAGATTTTAAAAAATAAATTTCTAAAAGTAAAAGCTTGATACACATAAAAAATGATGTTTAGAAAAAATTATATATATATATATATATATATATATATATATATATATATATATATATATAGAGAGAGAGAGAGAGAGAGAGAGAGAGAGAGAGAGAGAGAGATTAGATCTATTATGCTATAAATATTACAATGGTGGCCAAATGTGGCTTTTAGAGCTTCATGTGACTCATCGTTTAGTTTAGTGTGGATTTCACTAAATCAGTTTCTTCTCTTATTTTATCTACTAAATCATGTATTTGCCCTATAATGAAATGGGATGCAGCACATCAAAATCTGTCATGACCTACAATTTCTGATCACACAAAAAATCTTTATACACTCTTCCAAACTTTAATTAGATATCTCTATTTAAAAAATACAACCTTCCCTTCCAAACTGTATTTGGTATTAACCCATCTTCTTGTTTCCCTAAATATATAATCAAAAATTATTTACAGAAGATTTTTGTTTTAACTAAATCAAACTTAAAATAGAAGGAAACACGAAAATGTATGATCTAAGGGAAAGTTCTAGAAAAAAAAAAAAAAAAGAAACCTATGATTTAATTAACAGACGTACTTCAATACATTTCCCATGGCTGCTAATTTTGATTATCAGATTTTATAAACACACATAAAATATTAGGATGCTCTTGGCTTGTACATCATATATAATAATATTCATTTCCAGTGTGCGTTAAATCGAAAGCGGAAAACAAGAATTCAAAAATGGCGTCATCCCCTGTGTCTCAATTTAATTTTTTCTTTTTGAAATATCTACAGTTTTCAATAGTATCTGTGCATTTTATTATAAAATGTAAAAGTCCCCAATATTAAAAATTAATAATTAGCATATAATATCATTCAAATCATTGTAGTTTTTATTACAACAGAGCATTTTAACATCGTCAAACGTAAAACAATAGTAATGATCGAAAATCTCCGACGTCGGCGACGATAAGACTATTGACCGTGTTTTCGTATCTAATTTCGTAAATAAAGTTCTTTTTAAAAGTCGATATAATATTTAAAAAAAGAAATTCTGCAAATTTCTATACTAATTAAATTCTCAGCTTTTAAAATACTTATGATTTTAAATAAATACGGCTGTGAATTATTTCTTAATTACAAAATAACAATATAGACCTAAAAAACTAGGTCAAAAGGCAATGAAAACATAACCGAGGAATATTTTTCTAATAGTACATTAAAATTGCACACTTCATTTGTATGGCGCGGTGGCTGAAAGGTTATGAGACTGGCTAAGAAACCATTATTTTGCAGACTCTCCGGGTTCGATTTCTCCCAGAGACTTTTTTATTTTTTTTTTTCAGAATATATCCTTTTAGTTGTTTTGATGAAAAGTAACTAATTAGATCTCTTTGACATTTTTTTTTTAATTTAAATAATTTATATTTTAGGATATTGTAAGAAAAAGAAACAATAACTAATTAGATTTTAAATTATTTCATAGCTTAAAAAAAAAAAAATTAAAACAGAGGCGTAACTGGGGGGGGGGGGGGGTGTCCAAAATATTAAGTACATAATCTCATGTCACGGTATTGAATGTCAAAATGCAGGGCCCCCAAATCCTAGGTTCTGCAATGACTTTACAAGTCTATCTTCCTGCAAAGGCTTTGACATTTTTTTTATTGTTTTTTTTTCAGAATATATATCCTTTTACTAACTTTTAGTTGTTTTAATTAAAAGTAACTAATTAGATATCTTTGACTTTTTTTTAATTTAAATAATTTATCTTTTAGGATGTTGTAAGAAAAAGAAACAACAACTAATTAGATTTTAAATTATTTCATAACTTAAAAAAAAATAACACAGAGGCGTAACTAGGGTGGGGGAGGGTCCAAAACCGGGTTCCAGCTTGAGGGAAGTCCCCAAAATTATTTTTACATTAAATATTAAGTACATAATCTCATGTCATGGTATCGAGTGTCAAAATGCAGGGCCCCCAAATGCTAGGTTCGGCAATGGCTTTACAAGTCTATCTCCCTGCAAAGGCTTTGCGGGGTATAGCTAGTTATTCAAATAATAAACATTAAATATATTATAAGTATTATATATCCTGTTGTCACATCAAATAAACAATTTTACAGAACAATCTTAAGGTAACAATCTTAAGAAATATTCTCATCAATTTCTACACATCCGAAAAACTGTTCTTGTTTTAAAAATAAGTTTGTCTTATATAATATGTAGCAGATAATTGCTTAGATAATTTTATTTACCCAGTTGTAGGTGTTGTTGAAAATTTCAGACACATTTTAACTGCTACACACAGTTTGTCTTTAATTTCCGGTCTAGCCTCACAGGTTCGAGGGGTGACATCAAGGTTCACAGCTTCAGGCTTCACACTAAACAAGGGTTTTATTTTGATTATGGGTCTAGAACGTAAAAGAGCAACAGTATCAGATTCATAGGCTCCTACCAAAAGATCAGGATAACCATTAGCATCCAAATCAAAACCTCCAGAAAGTGAATAGCCAAAAGAAGAGAGATTAAAGCCAATTAATGATGAAGCCTCAATTCTCTGTTGAAAAAAAAATGATCACATTAAAAAAATTTAACTAATTAGTTACAAAAACTATTTAAAAATAAAGAAAGAAACTTGCCTGCACATATCTATCAATGCTGGAGGAAGATCCATGATAAATATATACTGCACCATTTCCTTCATATGGTGCACCAACTGCAAAGTCTACAAAACCATTAGAAAAAAACAGTAAATAAAGAGACTCATCAAATAAGAAAATATTAACTTCTTACAATGTCACAAATGTTACATAGAAGCCCTCCTTTAAAATTGGTGCTCCACAACCATTGTGCCACAAGTCGGGGCTATATTTGCCACAAGACGGGGCTAGATGTGCCAAGCAAAAAGTGAATATTTATAATTTATGTCATATCATTGGCATAATTTTTTTCCTTCATTACTTAGCTTTCAGCTATATTACTTCAGCAGAAAGAGACAGTATGTGGAGAAATACAAAAAAAACATGCAGGTCATAATAAAAGATACTTTGAGTGTATCAAAAGTCTGTCACAGTTTCAAGAAATAGCATTGGATGCTTGCGACATTGCTGCTTAATTGATAGCAAGTCAGATAAAAATATATAATTGAAACACTATGCCTTGAAATCATTCAGTAGATGCTTGAAAGAACCAATGTAATTTTCACATGAATTCATGTTTTGTATGTATTTTTTACATTTCATTTTTATAAGGGTGTGCCGCCAAATTTCTGTTATAGTTAAAGTGTGAGGAGAGCTGAAAAAGGTTGCAGAGCACTGATTTAAATAGTAGTGATTTAAAGTTTAACTAAAAATAGCTGTCATAAAATTGTTTTATCAGTGTTAAATTTCAAAGTATCATAAGAGAACATTTCAGCCATTTTAATACATTATTTATCATTATTATGATGTATCCCAAGAGAGAAACCACAGAATATTATTATTCATTCTGTAGTCAAGAGATGGGACTTTAATATTGCACTATTGGCCTTCTATAATACCTATACAGGAATAAAGAGGTTAGTAAGTGCAATGAGGTTAACAAGCTCAAGAATATACTAATGAATTTCAGCAATTGAAAAAAAAGATAATTATTTTAAATCAATCTTAATGAAGGTATTAAAATGAAAATATAAAGCTGCCTAAAAAAAACAGCTACATTGATTTGATATATTTATTATTGTTACAGGTAACATTTAAAATAATATGTTTTCTTTTCCAGTGCCTAGATTTTTGAGATAAGCAATAACCAATAAATCCATGTAAGTGTAATAATTATTGCCTTTAAGAAATGGATGAAGAAAAATGCACCAAAAATTTGTGACAATTTTGATTTTTACATATTTTGTTTTTCCAGGTTAAATATTGTTTTGCTAAAAAATGTAACAAGCTTTAAATCTAAAAAATACAAAAAATCAGAAATTTATCCTAAAATTTTGTCTAAAAACGTCAAATTACAAGTATTAAAAACACATTTTTATAACATTATTAATAGTTTTTTTTTTAATCCAAAATTATATCATTACATTTTTGCATTTTATTTAGTTTTTTATTTAAGGTTTCTGTTAGTTGTTTTTTCTATTTTTTTTATTTTTTAAGCTACACTAGCCATTTTTGGCACATGCATACAACATACCAATTAATGAACACAGAAATAAAAAAATATATAAAAAATTTTATTAAAAAATGTATTATGTGACTTTTTTTGGGTAAAAAAGTGTAATTTTAAGACATATTTTCAAAAATTTTCAAAGAACCAATTTTTAAAATCTATTATAGATATCGTAAAATAACTTTGCACAAATGTTAATGAGTTTCAAAGAAACGTCCAATTTTTTTTTTGGAAATATTAAATAGAATTTTTTTTTTTTCTTACCTACCCCCCCAAAAAAATGCAACTTTTTCTCAAAAAAAAATTTTTTTAATATATTTTTTTATTTCTTTGTTTATTAATTGGTATGTTGTATGCATGTGCCAAAAATGGCTAGTGTAGCTTAAAAGAAACCTTAAATGGCCCATGGACCACCTTAATGTGACTAAATCAGCAAGAAGAAAGAAAATGATTACTGAGAAAGTAAATATGATTTGTACAGAGCTAAGTGAACACCTAAAAGCTAGTTAAATAAGTCAGGTTATGACCAAAAGTTAAGCTATGAACAGTCTCTGATAAGTACCAGATAATTATCTGTAACTTAATAATATTGACAAGTTTAATGAAAACTGTGGGACAGATGGCCAAGCGGTGTAGATACTCGACTGTCGACCTGAGAGTCCTGAGTTCGATCCTCTGTGAGACTCATGGACTTTTTCCAGGTTAAATTTGGAGCAAATTCGTCCCACAAGTCCACCCAGCTTTAAATGGGGACCTGGCTTTAGTTGGGGAAGTAAAGGCGGCTGGGCGTTGTGCTAACCACAAAATCCCTTCATATGCAGAGGTTATAGAAACAGATGAATTCTACACTTCATCTGCCCCGATGGCCCGCCAGGGCTAAGGGAACTTTACTTTACTTTAATGAAAACTAACTGCTTATTTGAATAAACATATTTCCATATTTTAATACTCAGTGGCGTTGTTAACAATTTGGGGGCCCTCCTATAACAATAATTCCCCGTATGGCCCCTGAAGTCTTGGGACCCCATGTTGCCTATGATTATTGATAAAAAAATTTTGTCCATAATTATTAGATTTAAAAATTAATATAAAAAGGCTGATTTCTATGTTAACTTTTACAGATTATTTAACACAAGTTGTTGATTTTTAAGATTTGATAAAAAGAAAATTAATTACAAAGTGTGACAATTTATGTTAGTAGTGTAGTTCATATCAGAGAGAACAGATTTATAAACACTAATAAGCAAATAAATTTATAAATTAGTTAATTTATAATAATTAATTTCTCTAGAGGATATGACTGGCTTACTTAAAAGAAATGTATTAATAAAGTAGAAGCCAAGTTACAAGTAAATATGTTACATGTATAAATTTTGAAATTGTAAAACCATCTTGGTTTCGTACTGGAATATTTTTATTAAGCAGTGCATTAACAGTTTAAAAAATATTTTAGAAAAAAAAAAGAAATGTAATAACACTGTTTGTATTTGTTTCGAAAATTGCATTCAAACCTTGAAAGCCATCCTGATTTATGTCTCCAAGTTTAGTTAAACTAAATCCAAACTGTGCATGCTCACACTTTAATTGTTGACATTCTAAATCACTCATTGAACGACTCAAAATCTCTACTGGTTCAGATGCATTATTAATCTAAAAAACAAAGAGAAGATTAGTATTTTCTAACATTTTTCAATACTTATCCAACTGTTTCTTTTAAATTCACAACCTGTTTTTTATTAAGTAAAAGAAATAAACATACAAATAAGCATTGAATACTGTTATCTTAACTCATTCCCTACCATGGAACTCATTTGCAAGTTTTTTTTCTCACTTCAAACACTTTTTGCATCTCAGACAGACTACATTATAATAAAGATGAAATGGGAATCAAATCAAATCTGAGTAAGAATAACATTAAATTTTCCCATTTTTAAAATTTAGGACATCCAGTTTTTACATTTAAAATAAAATATCAATACAAAGAGTGATTTTGATACTTTTTTTCCAGTGTTTATGTGTGTCAATTTTAAAAAAAATGTTCTCTACAGGAAAATGCCATTGGGTTGGCGCTGATCTCCTTTTTTGTTTTTAAGTAAAATAAATATGTTGTTCAGAATCGATTATAGATTACACAAAAGATAAAATATTAAATTTGTACAGCTGTTTTTTTAAATTATTGATGATGTAATCAAGAGGTTTTATTTTTGTCTTGTTTTCAGAGACAAACCTTACTTAACCTGATCTAATTTTTTAATTATAACTTAATTATCATTAATTAACATATCGCTTTGAGCTTAATGTAATATAAGAAAATCAATGTTAGGTGAATATAAAAAGTTTTACTAAAAATTTAATTGACAGCATAAAAGGTTGGCTAAGAAGAGTCAAGTTCACAGTGAATAAAATGATTGGGAATGAGTTATATATATGTTACAACACTAACCAAGTTTATAAATTACTAAAAAAGTTGCCTAACAATAATGGATAAAATAAAATAAAAGAATGGTTATATTAGAGTATTAGACACATAATGAATGATACCAATCAAGAGTTAGTTTCACCACACATTGCCACTTACATTTATGTGTATTATTTTCTGAAGAGCATGTTTTATATTTTACTCAGTTTTAGTATTCTTATAAATTTGTTATAGCATACTTTCAATTTTATCAAGATAGTTTATCATCAGCAAAAATATTTAGCACATGATTATTAAATATAACCAGTAGGCCTATATTTTTCACATGGCAAATATTTCATATACTGGTAGGCTGAAATGCAGCAAAACATTTAAGATTATTGTACAGCATTAAGGTATGGATCCACCAAGACAAAATTCCGGTATCTAAGGGCATTGCGAATTCCGTCTCTATTTCGCTGCAATGATATTCTAATGAGATCATGTACACCGGTCAGGAATTCCGCTGCGGAACAGCGAAAGTTTTCAGTTTCGCTGCTTGCAGAGTTTTTTCCGGAGAGCTACATTTTCCGTCATGATAAACAAACAAAATGGCTGCTTAGAAACATCGATTCGAATAGAAAAAATGATTCGCATTAGTGTATATTCATTAAAAACAACAACAACAAAGTGAATTTCGACAGAAAAACATGAATCACTATAAGTTTTGGCCGGCAACAGTCTTTGTATATGAATTTCTGAAAGGAAAATATAGATCGTCTATCTACATATTCTACAAATGAAATTTCTTTCGTTCTTTCGATCGAAGCACTGTCTGAAAACATAAATGCTATTAAATAAATGTTTAGCTGATCATGAAAACGAAAAAAAAAATGATCGAATAAAAAGTTAAAAAAAAAAAACAACATTTTTCCATTTCCAGCTAGACAATTTATTTGTAATAAGAACAAAAAGGCACACGGGATGCAGTATTTTCTGCTTTTCAAAGTATCGATTTTTTTCACTAGCAGGAAAAAGTGCGAAGTAATCATTAAAAAATCTTGTTTCCGGTGAGTTGTTTTGGCGCTCACCGTTTCGTCCCGGTGGATCTACAAGAGTTTCGCTAAGTTGAAACTTCCGTGCGGAAAGTTCCGCGCGAAAGTGTTTCGTCTTGGTGGATCCAGAACTTTAGACTACATAATAAGTCTGAAAACTTAGATAAAGGTTGTGATTGATTTTAATGACCAAGTATAATTTTTTCAATGTAGTTTTAATGCTCAAGTTTTTTTTTATATCTGTGTCTGAGAGAATAAAAAAAACTCAATTATTATTATGCAGTTTCTTAGTCAATGAAGGAGCTGAGTTGTGATTGAAGTCAGTTGAGATAATGTAGACAAGCGGTAAACAGATTCTTCCAAAGAATTAAGAAATGTTCTAAATTTAAATTCATGTTTTTTTTTTAAAGATGATATCCTTCTAATTGATTAAAACTTTCAGATAATTACAAGAAAACTTAAAAGATACTTAACCATTATTTTTCCACCATAATATATATATATGGCACCACCAACATTTCTGTTATAGTAATAAGGAGCGCCAACTATCAAATCATCATAGCTGTTATAGGAAAAAATGACATTCATAATTTTTTTTTAAAGGTGAAAAAGAAATGTACTAGTATTTATCATGGAACAGAATTCTAAAAGAATCAATTTAACAGAAAAGAGCCAAAAAAAAAAGCATTGTTTCTAATCACTCAGGTTTTTAAGCTTGTATCTTAAATAATGAATATTTTAATATACAATAAAAAAAAGTTCACTTCAGAGATAAAATAAAATATATTAATTACCTAAATGTAATTTGAAGACAAATGAAAAAAGGAAAAATGAAGGGAATGTTTACATACATTGCTCAAACTTCTGCTGCTAAAGTGTTATGAAAAACACAGCCTATTTTCTTATGTTTATATGATTATTATTTTAACAAATAGCAAGTCTGTGTTTTTCATAAATTGCTTATGCAATTAATCCCCTGAAGATCAAGTATTCAATAAGACATTATTTTGTTCATTAAAAACATAACTTACTCATCATTGTTGAGATCTAGAGAGAGAAGACTCGAACCAAAACCTGAGAAATCCAAATGACCTTTCACTATCTTATTCTGATGATATTCAAGTTTTCCCTTGACATATTCTCTAAAGAATACTATTTCTCCTGTAATACGTGACTTTGGAGCTCCAGATACATAGTAAAGTGCTTTGGAATCATCAAATCTTCCCATAGCTACAGCATATCCTGCATTTAATTTTATATAGATACATATTAACAATGTCAAATGTGGCTCTTAGATTTCTTAATGTTTTTTGTGCAGCAGTTAATTAGCCAGTTTTGCCTATTGATTAATTACTTTTTTTCTCTAAGTTGATAAATTTAATATGGTGCCGCTCTTTATAGTATTTTTTACAATATAAAAATATCAGAGAGAGGCTCTAGTTGATCACATGCACCCCTGGCCTTAACACGTATAAAGGGAATATAACCAAAAAAGTGACTATAATTTCAATTTCAATTAAACTTTCCATCCATAATGCAACATATTGTTGTTTATCTTTTTTATACATGTATTTGATTTTATATAAAAATAATTTTAAAATAAACTATTCTGGCAATAAAGAGGTAACATGAATAACAAATGTATTGATAACAATACTGAACTGAGGTCAGGTGGAGGGAGGTAATGTTATAAAAACAGGATAAGATGGATGACTTTTTTTAAAAAAAAGATCTACAGCTCAGTGGCTAAACAGAGACAATATTTATGTTTGCATAGTTCCCAGCCTTTCGTTAGTTATATTTGAATAAAATAAGTTGGTTTTTGTATGCAGTAATGCATAGCAAGTTTTTTAAAATATAATTTCTATCTAAATTACTTAAATAACTAACCATTGTAAGAGTAAAAAGCAGTTGGAGTCTCATAATCTTTATAAGGGCTTACAATTTCTGTTGTTGGTACACCCAAAACTTCAGTGATGTTTGTCAAAAAAATGGCACCTAATGTACAAGTAAAGCAAAAAACATAAGTAAAATTATGTCCTGTTAAGAAAAAAATGTCAGTAAACAATACCATGTAGTTTATATAATATATATATATATATATATATATATATATATATATATATATATATATATATATTAGGGTGGTCCATGAAAGAATGGAGGAAATACAAATTTTCTCTGATTTAATAGCACACCATCTGAAAACATTTGTTTTGGTCCCAAGAACTTGCATAACAAAAAATTGGCCAAATATATCAACATTTAGAGGTTGCTGAAGACACCAGAGTCTTGTAATGCACAGTATACTATCAGTTTTGGTTATTGCTTACTTATTCATTCACTCATATCTGCTCTTAGTGCCCTGAATAATTGTCTAATGTATTCTATGGTAATAAATATTCTATAGCAGTGTTTATTGTTTATGTTCACAGATGCCATGCTGTTTTTTGAACAATTCGCTGTTATTTTGCC
>JAGDYQ010000025.1:858590-917491 GCA_021962125.1 Bulinus truncatus | reverse complement strand
AAAAAGAATATAAGAATGTGTATAATGGGTGCTGGTCTCAAGCAGTGATTTAAAAGGATAAGATTTTTGAAAGAGAAAGTATCATCTCCCACCATCTTAAAGACCCATCAGCTGGACAGTCACTTTCAAGCACCAAGTGGCGGAACGAAAGACAGACAAGGGGGCACCAGTGGTTCAGCGTGGGGGCGCCGCCCCCTGATTAAGGAGGGCAAGACAAAATATGACCAGACATATTTACCCCCTTAGTCCTTCCAATAATAGAATATAGTAATTCTGTAGCAAGTATTTAATCGATATTATTAAAAAATAATATATTAAAATAGATAAAAAATGAACATTGAGCACTTTTGTTGTCAACTGATTCGTAATGTCAGTTTGTTTACAAATTTAATAGTGAAATTAGATCAGAAAATTACTGATAATTATCATGAATGATGATGAATATGGAAACCGAAACGGGAAACTCAATAAACAAAAAGTAATTTATGAAAAGATAATAAATAATTGTATTTTCTTTAAAAAGAATTACATTTGCCGTCATTCGGTAGATGGCAATACTTCTCTATACTTATAAGACGCATTTGCTATCTGTCTGTCTGTTCCCTTAAAACTCAAGATCCAGACAACCAAATAACGTGAAATTTGAACACGCAGTGGCGCAACCGGGGGGGGCAGGCAGGCTTGAGCCACCCCCCAGGCAAAATCATCAATATATAATTTACGTTATAAAGTTACAAAAAAGACTGTCAAACTGTCTTTTTTCAATATGTGAGCCCCCCCCCTAGCATTTTTTGCTGGTTGCGCCACTGGGTAAACCGACACAACATTACATGGGGAATGTTCTTAAACAAGGTTTCTGTTCCATCTCAATGGGTACTTTAATTGCAATTAATTATTTTGGATATCAAAGACATGAAAATTGGCAAACTTTTACCCCGATTTCAGGTTTTACGAGCTTATCTCCCACATAGCTAACTTACTATAAATATGATCGGTACGGGGAACCAAATATCACATTACTTACTACATTATTACATTACATTCCTTCATCCATAGGAATTGTCATCTTTTGATACAGTCATGCCTAAGAGAGAGAGAGAGGGAGGGAGGGAAAGAGGGAGGGAAAGAGGGAGGGAGGGAGAGAGGGAAGGAAAGAGGGAGGGAGGGAGGGAGAGAGGGAGGGAGGGAGAGAGGGGGGAGGGGAGGGAGGGAGAGAGGAGGAGGAAAGAGGGAGGGGAGAAAGAGGGAGAGAGAGGGGGAGAGAGGGAGGGGAGAGAGGGAGGGAGAGAGAGAGGAACTGCCAAAAATGTTGTGTATCACATTGCTTTAAGATAAATGTACCCTTTTATTGCGAATTACATGCAAATAAACCCTTTTTTACGCGTCTTATTTCAAATCTTAATTAAACATCAAATTACGCTTCTTAAATAAACAGAAAACATTATTTTAACCCCGGGCAAAGCCGGGACTTGCGACTAATTATAAAATATGCCAAAACAACTCTCAATAATGTGATTACTGTAAAATGTCAATTAATTATAATTTCTTTCAAATATTAAATTTAAGAAATAAATCAAATGAATTATGAAAATGAAAATGAAACTTATAAACTAAAATGAATTACAAAGTTAAAAAAGTTAAAATTTTAGGGGGGGGGGCAGACTGGAAATTCAAGGTAGGGGGGCGCCGCCCCCTTAAAAGTTTTAGGGGGGGGGGCCGCTGCCCCCCTGCCCCCCTGCTTTGCCGCCAGTGCTTTCAAGCTTTGTCAGAAGAATAAGCTGAATGAGGTTTGTATATTGTTGTGGCAAGAAAAAAAAAAACGACAAATCCCAACGACAGATGTTTAACTTTTCTTTATTTTGGTATTAAAATCATTCTTATTGCTTGCCTGATCGCCTACCAACTCAGACTCCTTTTTTTTTTATAGTTACTTAGCTTTATGAAGACGCTTTTCATTTGTAACTGACGCGTCTTTATTGCATCCTGTCAAATTTAAAAAACGTGCGCTAACAGAATACATTTTAATTACTAATTATATTATTGGTCCCAGAAAAAGATCTCTGTACACATTTCATAATCTTTCGCCACTTACTTCATTGTGTCAAACAGTGTGTCACTCCTGTGAAATAAGTGTGTATCTGTTAAAGAAGTATAATGAATGAAGGGATATATATATATATATTGACAAACTTACTTCAGCCTAGAGACGAATGAAGGAACATATATTGACAAACTTACTTCAGCCTAGAGACGAATGAAGGAACATATATTGACAAACTTTAGCCTAGAGACGAATGAAGTAACATATATTGACAAACTTACTTCAGCCTAGAGACGAATGAAGGAACATATATTGACAAACTTACTTCAGCCTAGTGACGAATGAAGGAACATATATTGACAAACTTTCTTCAGCCTAGAGACGAATGAAGGAACATATATTGACAAACTTACTTCAGCCTAGAGACGAATGAAGGAACATATATTGACAAACTTTAGCCTAGAGACGAATGAAGGAACATATATTGACAAACTTACTTCAGCCTAGAGACGAATGAAGGAACATATATTGACAAACTTACTTCAGCCTAGTGACGAATGAAGGAACATATATTGACAAACTTTAGCCTAGAGACGAATGAAGGAACATATATTGACAAACTTTAGCCTAGAGACGAATGAAGGAACATATATTGACAAACTTTAGCCTAGAGACGAATGAAGGAACATATATTGACAAACTTACTTCAGCCTAGAGACGAATGAATGAACATATATTGACAAACTTTAGCCTAGCGACGAATGAAGGAACATATATTGACAAACTTACTTCAGCCTAGAGACGAATGAAGGAACATATATTGACAAACTTTAGCCTAGAGACGAATGAAGGAACATATATTGACAAACTTACTTCAGCCTAGAGACGAATGAAGGAACATATATTGACAAACTTCAGCCTAGAGACGAATGAAGGAACATATATTGACAAACTTTAGACTAGCGACGAATGAAGGAACATATATTGACAAACTTACTTCAGCCTAGAGACGAATGAAGGAACATATATTGACAAACTTCAGCCTAGCGACGAATGAAGGAACATATATTGACAAACTTTCTTCAGCCTAGAGACGAATGAAGGAACATATATTGACAAACTTCAGCCTAGAGACGAATGAAGGAACGTATATTGACAAACTTTAGCCTAGAGACGAATGATGGTACATGTGCTGACAAACCCAACACAAAATATATCATGTGTAAAGTACATGTACAACGAGAGTGACATATGCCTCTGACATATTTTGACACTTTGTCACCGAGTCAGCATAACAGTAAGACTAAGTGATACATTGCTGTTTATGCAAATGGTACCTCTGTAAAAGCTGTTTACAGAAAAAAGTGCATACATCTTAGCAGACAAAGTTTCACATATTTACCCATAGAACCAGTTTTGTGTAGGTAACGGTGTGACCCCTGCAGGTAAATATAAATATACTGGCAAAAGATTAGATACACTAAATGCTATTAAAGAAAATTGGTTTAGTTAATGGTAAACTTAGGTAATTTTAAAACTGATATCAACATAGTGAACACTGCACCAATATCCACACAAATGTTATTGAACGTACAGGGTGTAGAATGGGGCCATATATATAATATATAAGCCCCTTAGGAGCCCTAAAGCCCGGCCCTCAGAGGTCCTATCGTGAAATGAACTTTTGATGTACACATGGCAGGCCAAGACCTACAAAATGATATATACATCATGGGTCTAGGACTTATGGTTGCTGAGATATAGGGCGCTCCTTTATTAATATAGCTTATATAGTAAAAACGGTACATTATAAGGCCCCTTTTACGGAGCTCAGAGGTCAGATCGCGAAATGAAAAAAAAGTCATTTCTTGGCAGGTCAAGACCTACAAAAGATATATACATCATGGGTCTAGGACTTATGGTTGTTGAGATCTAGGGTGATGACAGACAGACAGACAGACAGACAGACAGACAGACAAAACGGGGACAATAGAGCATTTTTTTTCGAAAATGCTCTAAAAATCCGAGACAGCTTAGTCGAGTATCTCAGATAGATGGCAGATAATGAGTCCTGAACCTTTCAAGTGTTATGGAAATTTTATATTTGAAAAAATTAAACTCCCTCCCCCCCCCTTTAATAATCATATGTTCTTTTCCCCTTTTAAAAACATATTGATTGATTGATTCATCCTGTAAACATATTATAAATCACATGTCTTTAATTTGAAAGTGATAGTTTTGAAAGCAGTTCTTATCCAACTTAATCCATATAATTTTTGTTGAAATAATTCACATTTTTAAAATATATTTTTTAGTTATTTTTTTTTTTAATTTATATAGCAGTCATTATGACCAGTGGTCCCCAACCTTTTTATCGCTGCGGACCGGTCAGCGTTCAATAATTTCACCTCGGTCCGCGGTTTAGAACAGTTTTTTTTAAAGAGTTTTCCTTGCTAAATTTGAGTAAACTCAACAAGATTAATTGTCCCAACTTCAGAAAGCTAAATATATTCAACAGTTTAATTAACATTTATTTCCGATATTTTATTTATAAATAATAAAAGGTGGCTTAATTCTTCCGATCCCTGTCCGATGCCAATGGTGGTGGACTTTCTCCAATGGCCAGTGGGCCGTTTAAATATATACCCCTCCCTTTCCCGGAGATTTTTTTCATAGCATCAAATGATAGCATCAAAGAGTGGCCCCCTTTTACACGCAGGCAACAATCATGGCAACATACTTTCTAGACCCACTATGCTACTGATCAGCATGACCCTAATTCAAAATGCCACCGTATAAAAAACACTATGTTCGCAAATTATTTTTCCCCTTCGTCTATAATTGTTTGGGATCACTCCAGTAAAATTACATACAACACCAGAGTTTTAAGACAAGTAGAGGATACAGTATTGGGGGCGGGGTGGGGGGGGAGAGGGGAAAGATATTAGATACATTTCAATCCATAAATAAACAAATGATGTTTATATTGTGAATCATATGCCACTAAAAGTGAAGTTGACCTAAATTAGAAAGAATCAGTCCGATAGGAAACGTCTCAATTCTAACGTTAAGGCCTACTTCAGCCCAAAAAAAATGTCACAAGAAGCAAGTTTTTTTTGTACAGATGTAGACAGAAACTATTCAAACAAGTTTTCTGAGGGCGGACAAGTGGGGGTAAGGAGGGGGTTGGGGGGGGTGTCTTTCTTTACACAAAATAAGATCGTTCGAAAATCTATTTTAAGTAGTGGTGACCTTATAAGGGGCTGGATTTTTTTTTTTGGAGGTTGCCGTCCCAAGAAAGAAAAAAAAAATCATTACGTTTGTACTTTAAGATAGACCGAAATGCTTTTGATTGACGTAAAGCAACACACACTTAACAGGTGTTTATACAAAGTATCGTTTTTATTAGCAGTTTCTATATGTATTAAATAAGACATGACTCACCCACCTCAGATATATGGGTATTCGATATTATTTTATAGTGTTTTACAGGATCGATTATTGTGTGGGAATATCAAAAACACGTACAGTAGTGCACTTAGCCGAAGTTTTCGCTCGGGGTGTATTCTAAAAATCCCGCCCCCACCCCCCCACCCGCATAAAAAAATACTAAAGTGGTGAAAATGCCACCCAGGGGGATCGTCCTCTACAATTCATCATATTTATGCCACTTAACAAACATTTCATATACAAATAGCTCAACATAGTCAATAGCTAAGTTCATGATACGTTCAGCTACAAACCATGCATATATATAGCTCAACATAGTCAATAGCTAAGTTTATGATACGTTCAGCTACAAACCATGCATATATATAGCTCAACATAGTCAATAGCTAAGTTTATGATACGTTCGGCTACAAACCATGCATATATATAGCTCAACATAGTCAATAGCTAAGTTTATGATACGTTCAGCTACAAACCATGCATATATATAGCTCAACATAGTCAATAGCTAAGTTTATGATACGTTCAGCTACAAGCCGTGTCGTTTAATGTTATTCAGTGTTGTATGTTCGTTATGCCATGTAGATTATAACAAGTAGATTTATTCAGATTTATGGAGACAGTAATATAACATGGGAGAAAAAAACTAACTTAAACGAAATAGAAAGAACTAAAGGAGGGGGGGGGGGTAGATAAAAAGAAGAGTGTAAAAAACTTATCCATAAACAAAAGTCAGTGAGGTGGAAGGAAGGAGGAAACCAGTATGGGAAATAGAAAAGACAAAATATAGAATGTGAAAATATAAGTAATGATGTAGAGGTAAACGAAACGAGGAGGAATAATGATACTTGCTGATTCAGAACATTTGACTGAATAATGTCTGTCTGTCTGTCTGTCTGTCTGTCTGTCTGTCTGTCCGTCCGTCCGTCCGTCTGTCTGTCTGTCTGTCTGTCTATCTATCTATCTATCTATCTGCATGTCTGTCTGTCTGTTTTTATGTCTGTCAGTATAAAGAGAGCCAGGGATAGATGCATTTATTTATTACCTACAAATAAAATACCATGTAGCTTGGAATTTACAAAATAATTAATTAGACCGATTTAATCAAAAAAGATTTTTTAGCACATCTTAGTTTTAAATTGAGACTAACTGAAAACAAATTTCAAATTGTGCCAATCAAGAAAATCAATGTTTTCCTTGAAGACTCTGAATTAAAATGCTTAGAGATAGGCCTATATTGTTATATTTTTCTGTAAGAAAAACAAAATATGTTTAATTACCTTTTGTGAGGTCCAAACTGGCAAGATTTCAAAGCAAGTTTTTTCCGAAGTCTAATAAATTCACTCAATCGATTCGGACAAGAAATATATAAATAAACACAACAAACAGAAACCTGGCGGAGCAGTGTATCTGATGGTATGATTTCCTTGTTGTATTTTACAGGTAAAATTTGGCGGAGGTAAAGATGTGTACCGATTGGACCCCGAGATCAGTCTGTCTGTCTGTCTAGCGAGGTAAGGGGAAAGGGGAGATGATATTTATAAGTGGTCTGATTGAGCTCCTCAAAGGAAGTTTGCTTATTTTCTCATTTCCTTTGACCTATCAAAGAGCCTGTCAAGTTTTAGCGTCAGCGTCACGTGTGAGGAAAGATTGGCCATTAAATAACGTTGGCACCTTGAGGTAATTTGCTGAGCTCGTTTTCAACAGTTAAACAGAAAAAAACATAGTATTAGTAGATGTTCATTAAAAATGGCCGATTCCAGTTTTGATTAATGTTCTGATTCAAAGTAAGAAAAAACAACAACAACAGAAAACAGTGTTAATTTATTTGGTCAAAAATCTGGCAACTATTTTTAAAATGTTAGAGTGAGGGTTGGGGGGGGGGGTTATCCAGACAGATTGTAATAGAGTACAACCATGGATTATGGTCAAATATCAAACTCTTACTTATTTCAGACTAAAGAGACATAATTGCTTAATAGATCACCATCGTTTTGTCGGCTGAAATTATTTTAAAATTATGACATATTAGCTTTAGCGCCCTATTCTCCCCCCCCCCTCCGCCATCTCCTGGAGTAGATGCGGCATTTGAAACGTTTGATTTGACAAATGACTAATGAAAAGTTAATTAACCTATTTAGGTAGGCAAAACAGGCAGCTATCTACGGCCTTCACATGTAAGGAACTCCTCTGTTGGGACTAGACATCCTAAGACCCCCACATCTAAGAAACTCATCTGTTAGGACTAGACACATCTCATCAGTCGATACATGCAGCTCATTTCTAGTTCTGTCGTTTACATTGCCTAGGGCAGAGGTTTTCAACCTTTATTATGCTGCGGACCCCTCAGGCATTCCAAGCCCGGGTGGCGGACCCCCATAGCCCAAGGCGCCCTGGCCTCATCTTTTCGTACCTCAGGATGGGCCAGAATATGTCTTAAGTTTGCGGATGCAATCTACTTAAATTCTGCTAAACGGTAGGCCTGGCCTAAGTTACGCGCAAAACATGTACAAGTCATTTCAGCTACCAAAATAGCTATCTAGCCAAAATATGAAACAATCACCGAGTATTTATTCTACTGGTATGTCTATTTCACAGTTTTCTGTTCAGTGGTAAGGCCGTGCCTGTTTTGCACTACAAAGTTTGTCCAAGCATGGTGGTATGCGAAATAAACTTGTGTATTTCATGTTCAATGTCCAGTCTGGACCTGTACTTGGTAACAGTAACAGCAGAGAATGCAGTTTAGCACAAGTACTTCGTAGAAAATGGTAGCAGGACATTGATTAACATACTTTCCTGCAACATCTTCGCACATGTCGACTGCTGCCGGTATAATTAGCTCATGTGTGATGTTTTTTGGAACGCACTATTCATAATGCTCCCAACCAAATACGACGCTCGAAGAGTTTTCTCGTTTACAGTAGTGCAGGCCATCAGTTTGCCTTTATGTTTCAAGTTGAGCTCTTTCTGCCTCTCAAAGTATTCCTTCGCTTTACTGGCAAGTTTCGAATGCATTTTTGTCAAATGGTGCCTCAATTTCACAGGCTTCACCTCATCGCTCGATAATGTTTGCATCACACGACACAAAGAGGTTGGTCAGCATCGGTCCCCACTGCGATGAAGCCGAGTGGTATATATTCTGGATTATACTTGCGCCGTTTTATTTTTCTTTCGTCTTTGGCTGCTTGATCATCCGAATCTTCCAGGTTCTGGTCAGTTTTCCTCTTCACAAATTTATACATGCTACTAGGCTTGAACAGTTTTATTTAGACAATATTTATAAAGAAATGACCAACAACAGTTTAGTCCCTTTGACTCAGACACAAAGTTTCAGAGTAGAGAGAGTTAGAGGAGGTAATTATCTGTAAAAATATTTCACATTCTGATGACGAAAACTCACATTTTAAAATAAAATAGACTACAATAATAAAATAAATACAAATCTTATCAAATATTTTGAATTGTTTACTAACATTTTATAACGTATTTGTCACATAAGCAAATGACATGACAACAGAAAAGCCTAATATGTTCATCGCTAGTATTTCACACCGTTTCATCGATGTGTTAGTGAAAAATCCCTGTTATTGCTCTGACCTATTTTCATATTAAAATTTACGAAAAGTATACTTTCAACCAAAAAAATTTGAGTGTTATTTTAAATTAACATGCGAAGTGTTTACCAGCAATTTGATATCAAAAACTTTTTGTGTACGATTATTTCTAGGCCAATCGAGGCATATAATAACTGTGACCACTGATTAACCAGACTATTTATCAACAATACACACGTTTGCAGAGATCCGGATGTTTTAACAGTGATGTCAGAGCTCAGTAAGTAAGAAATATTGATTGCCAAGATGACATGACTCAAAAACTCACTGCACAAGTACATGTAGTACATGTATGTAGTCTAGTTCAGACTTCTGACGAAAATATAAGGAAATACCAGCGAATTTTTAAATTCTGCACATTGTTGTCTGTGCCTGAAACATTGGCATAGCTAGTATTTTTGTTTAGCTAAAAGCTAACCAATCAACCAAACCAAGCAAAAATTTATAAAAAATTACTACTTTCCTTGACTTTCCCACGGACCCCTTTGAAGCTCCTCGCGGACCCCTGGGGGTCCGCGGACCACAGGTTGAAAACCTCTGGCCTAGGGCTTCAACATATGATGAGCACAAGAAAGGGCCATCTATTCACTTGTCATGGGCCCTAGGCTAATATGATTTAACAGTTGGAGCGGTGTTGACAAACTTATGTGGAATCCAACATTTGTAAGCGACGGCCATGATAGCGTTTCTGCCAGCCACCCTCTCCCCAATGTACATTTGTCTAGGTTCCTTTCATATTCCTTTGTTAACCCCCCCCCCCACACCAAACGTAACAACGACTCTGCTTTTAGGTGTAACGCGTTGTCATAAGTCTATTTATACAACACAATAAAGATAAATATAAAACGTTCACTGCATGATGTCAGAAATAGTTCGTTGATAGTAACTTTTTCTCTGCCCTTGAAAAAAAAGTTTTTTTACAGTTTGATAACAAAAAAAAAACATCGCGGGGCCCCGATATGACGTAAGCGTTGCCCCAGTTGCAACCTTCTAAGGCCGCCATTGGTTTTCCTAATTGTATCCTAACAAACAGTCAGATATAACGCGAACAACATTGCTTTTTTTTTTAAATTAATTTTTTTTATCAATTTAAATATTGGCCAGTAGCGTATTATAGTTGTCAATAACAACGCAAAAAAATGTGTAAGCTACGCAGCCCCGTAGCGCCAGGCATTCTATAGCAGGGGCCAGGCAATAGCGGGGGGGGGGCAGGTAATACATTTTACTAAGTAGAGCAAATGAGCAGAGGGGGCCAGACAAAACGCAGGGGGGCGGCCCCCCTCTGCCCCCCCGCACGCTACGGGCCTGAAGTTATGTTTGAATAGCAATGCATTGTGCAAAATTCTCAAGCCGATTATAAATTATCTCTGGATCGTGGCCCTTATAGGCTATACATGTATTTGTATCTGTTAAAATTTACACAAATCAGACGCTCGAATAAGAGCTTTCAGTGCACGCAAATAGATATACGTGTATTTATATACCCGCTGCAACTCACAATGTACAGATATATTGTATTATATACCCGCTGCAACTCACATATACATACCACTGCCACTCACATATACAGATATACTGTATTATATACTGGCTGCAACTCAATATACAGATACAGTGTATTAAATAACCGCTGCAACTCACATTATACAGATCTATTGTATTGTAAGGTGAAAATCCTTCTATAGATGTCAACAATGACATTTAATCGTTCTTTCAAGCCGAAAAAAAAGCAAACAACAACAACGAACATTTGAAAAGTTCAAGGTAACCTTTCTCCTGCACTTACATATACATATATATATATATTCTCCGTTTACTGAGTACAGTCTATTCAGCAGTATGGAAAAACATAACACAAGAACTTATCAAGTTATCAGACTGGGAGAAACTTGTGATGGGAACAAAAGAAAACAGAGATAGACAAAGCAGACTATCTGGTTTGGGGGAGAGGGGGGGGGGGAGAACAACTGGCTGGTATAGATATTTCAAACAATGTCATGAAAGAAGAGGAAAAAAATCGTTCGTTGCCCTCCCCCCACCCTATCCATCAAATTCCCCACTGTCTTACAGGTAGACGTTTTTGAATCTGTCCCTCGCCATTAAGACAGAGCACACGTTTTTCTGAATGTCAGGTCCGATTTCCAGATAGAATCTATTTATTATGGCTATAGGCAACACGAGTACAAGGACTTGGGACAGACCGTTCGGTTTTTTATTTTTTTCTTATTTTGTAATTTAATTTTCTTAAATTGCATTATTTTACCCACAAGGGAAAGCTTTTCAATAACATTTCTTCTTCTTTTTGTTTTAATACTTGTATACCTTTTATTAACAGTTAGGAGAACTGGGAGGGAGGGGGGATCTGCTCTCAAAATAGTTCATGCTTGAGTTCATAATGAATGTGTAAAAGCTTTTTCCATACACTGCTCATTTCTTGTTCAGCCGTTTTCCAAGTGCTCCACCTGGGCTATGATAGAAACAAATAATATCTGTACTAAGAGGGCCTACAACACATGGGCCTACAACACACGGGCCTACAACACACGGGCCTACAACACACGGGCCTACAACACACGGGCCTACAACACACGGGCCTACAACACAGGAGCGTACAACACATGGGCCTACAACACATGGGCCTAAAACACAGGAGCGTACAACACAGGGGCCTACAACACATGGGCCTACAACACATGGGCCTACAACACAGGAGCGTACAACACACGGGCCTACAGCACACGGGCCTACAACACATGTGCCTACAACACATGGGCCTACAACACACGGGACTACAACACATGGGCCTACAACACAGGAGCGTACAACACATGGGCCTACAACACACGGGCCTACAACACAGGAGCGTACAACACACGGGCCTACAACACACGGGCCTACAACACACGGGCCTACAACACAGGAGCGTACAACACATGGGCCTACAACACATGGGCCTACAACACATGGGCCTACAACACACGGGCCTACAACACATGGGCCTACAACACAGGAGCGTACAACACATGGGCCTACAACACAGGAGCGTACAACACATGGGCCTACAACACATGAGCCTACAAGCTTGGTCTTATTCAAACTTTGAGATTTATTCTTGTGATTAAAACAAAATACACAATAAAAGTCAAATTTTACATCACAATAAAAATTACAATCGTAAGCTGATATATTCATAAACAAAACAATTATTATTGTCACTGTAGAAAACTAATTGGCATAAGAACATAGATATTAATTTATGTTCTTATAATGTTCACAGTTTATGGACGATGATGAATTGGACTTTTCCCGTGTCTGTTTTATTTTGCTGAATGCCTACAGATGTACACATGTGTGTGGTTTGTTTGGATTACATATTCCCAGACTCAGTTATAGCCTGACCATTGTTGAGCCGTTACCACCCAGAGGTCCGTGCAGACCGACTTTCTATCAACAAATGTACTCTGTTCATCAGTCATGTATTATAAATTATTAATTGTACTTAATAGAATTATATAATGTTTAAAGAAGTATTTCTTCTTGTTTGTTTTAACCTAAACTAAAGAAAAACAACAAGAACAACTAGATTTGTAACTCTCCGGTATCTAGTTGTGTACAATTATTTTTTTCTGCTATAATAATATAGACCCATAACACAACAATGCTTTTAAATATCTCAGAAAAAAAAATTCTCCAGAATATATTTAGGAACTAAAAACTCATACTTTATGGTGAGCAACAAATACTGAAGTCTGTTATTGTTCAAACCAGGAGCAATCATTGTAGGAAGGTTACACCTACATGGGTTATCTACTCGTAGAAACTCTGGAAACTAACTGGGGAAATGTCAGAACGGCCGTGTTAAACCAATACACGTATTTGCCAGGTAAGACCTAACAGTCATCTAGCAACTAGGCTAATTAGATCCAATGTTTTGTCAGTTCTACATATCATTTTTTTTATTCTACTCTCTGCACTCTTCAACAGTGCAGATATGGCACAAACATTACATGCCAGTCAGTATACAAGGCCTAGGCTGACTGCTATACGCCAGGCCTGCCAGTTAGTATACGAGGCCTAGGCTGACTGCTATATGCGGGGCCTGCCAGTCAGTATACGAAGCCTAGGCTGACCGCTATATGCGGGGCCTGCCAGTTAGTATACGAGGCCTAGGCTGACTGCTATATGCGGGGCCTGCCAGTCAGTATACGAGGCCTAGGCTGACTGCTATATGCGGGGCCTGGCATTTAGTATACAAGGCCTAGGCTGACTGCTATATGCGGGGCCTGCCAGTCAGTATACGAGGCCTAGGCTGACTGCTATATGCGGGGCCTGCCAGTCAGTATACGAGGCCTAGGCTGACTGCTATATGCGGGGCCTGCCAGTCAGTATACGAGGCCTAGGCTGACTGCTATATGCGGGGCCTGCCAGTTAGTATACGAGGCCTAGGCTGACTGCCATATGCGGGGCCTGCCAGTCAGTATACGAGGCCTAGGCTGACTGCTATATGCGGGGCCTGTGAGCTGTTTGTATAATGTAAGACAGAATACGCATCGCTGGATTCCTTTCAGGTGCGAGGCCTAGGGCGTTTGCCTTAGTCGCCCATTCCCCACCCTCAAAGGATGCTGTGTTAATATAAAGATCAAAATATTTTTTTTTTTAGTTTCTTTAAAAATAAAAAAAAATAAACAATATTGTAAGCGTACTATTTTAATAGAATGGGCCAATATCAATAACAACTATACTCCATATCAGGGTTTCTTAAACTTTTGTAATTCACGACCCCATTTATGATTGCGAGTTTCTTGACGACCCCATACAAATATAAAAGATAAATAAATTAATATTTTACAAGTTAAAAAACATTTTCTGTTAAATTGTATTTTTATCTCTCGCGACCCCAGAATTTTTGCTACGCGACCCCAAATGGGGTTGCGACCCATAGTTTAAGAAGCCCTGCTCTATATACATGTGTAAATAATGATTTTAACTGCTAGTCCTACTAGCCGTGGCTTTGTTAAATACAGTTACATTACTCGCTTGTTTTGAAGTACGAACATAATTTAACTGCTGAAACTTTTTTTTTTTGCATCAATCTTTACAATTCACCCAAGTTCAAATAAATGACAGTTGATGGCGGGTTGGGAATTGTGTATCCCGAACTAATTCTGGGACACCACCTGGAACAGTAATCTTTTATACAATTGATGGGTGGGTGTGATATGCAGGGTCCCTGTTGAAGGAGATTGTCAGGGGGCCCAAGCAGGCCCGTAGCGTGCGGGGGGCAGGGGGATGGGCCGCCTGCTTTTTGTCTGGCCCTCTCTGCTTATTTGTTCTACTTAGTAAAATGTATTTCCTGCCCCCCCCCCCCGCTATTGGCTGGCCCCTGCTGTAGAATGCCTGACCCCTGCTGTAGAATGCCTGACCCCTGCTGTAGAATACCTGGCCCCTGCTGTAGAATTTTCACGCTACGGGGCTTGGCCCAAGGTTAGCTAACGGCAGCCCGGACGTATTAAAGTTGCCAGTAGTCAATGGGGCTAATTGTCGACTAAACGTTTCAAAATCTTGTGATCGGTTTACAACACTTTTTGACCGAAGACAATAGGCGGTAAACAAATGATATTGCAGATAAGATACAGGAGCTGTCTATCGTTTTCAAGTCGAAATTTCGGAGTGGTGTCTTTCAGATTAAAGTAAGCCTAGCTCAACACAATGAGGATGTGGACTTAAAAAATAACACGTGCAGATCTGTATGAATTGTTAAATGTTCAATTTATGTCCCTATAGGAGGTGGAGACACCAACATTAATTGGTTCTTAGGACTTCAATGGGACTTTATCCGGCACTACTTGCAGTCTATAGTATCCAAGAGCTGTAAAGTCCTTAATGAATGGATATACATTACGGCAACATACGTTACTAATGGACACATTATAAAATAAGATCTGAACTTCCTGGAATTGATCTGAATAACGATATATATTATCAGTGGCGGCGGATCAGGAGGGGAGCAGTAGCGGTCAGCCGCCCCCCACCTAAAACTTTTAAGGGGGGCGGCGCCCTCCCCTATAATTTTAACTTTGTTTAACTTTTTAAACTTTGTAATTCATTTGAGTTTATATGTATCATTTTCATTTTCATAATATATTTGATTTATTTCTTAAATTTAATATTTGAAAGAAATTATAATCAATTTACATTTTACAGTAATCACATTATTGAGAGTTGTTGTGGCATATTTTAAAAAGTGTTGCCATCTACCGAATGACGGCAAATGTAATTTTTAAAGACAATTATTTATTATCTTTTCATAAATTACTTTTTGTTTATTGAGTTTCCGGATTTCTGTTTCAGTTTCATGTTCATCATCATTCATGATAATTATCAGTAATTTTCTGATCTTGAATTTCGTCTCCCCCCCCCCACCCTTAAAATATTTCGTTCCACCGCCAATGTATATTATGAGTTTATTAATATTAATTCATAATAAATAAATATATTGATGGAACGATTTATTGTAATGAAAATACTTCAATGTTTTTGGGATATTAGAAGCAGCATCGGTATTGGAGAATCGTTATCATTTTTCAGATTTCTTGTCTGATTCATACCCTAATCTAAATTAACTATTTGCAAGCATTCCATAAAACCTGTTAGTTTTATTTAACGGAATCAGGAATCGAATCGGAATAAAAGTTAGAGAATAATCAATAAATGTTTTGGAATAGTAAATAAACAAATATTGTGAAATACTGGTAGATAGAATAGACGCCAGTGTGCAACAGATATTGTGAATTACTGGTAGATAGAATAAACAGGCTAGATTGCAACAGCTATTGTGAAAACTGGTATATAGAATAAACGTCAGTGTGCAACAGATATTGTGAAATATTGGTAGAAAGAATAAACGCAAGTGTGCAACAGATATTGTGAAAACTGGTAGATAGAATAAACGTCAGTGTGCAACAGATATTGTGAAATATTGGTAGAAAGAATAAACGCCAGTGTGCAACAGATATTGTGAATTACTGGTAGAAAGAATAAACGCCAGTGTGCAACAGATATTGTGAAATACTGGTAGAAAGAATAAACGCCAGTGTGCAACAAATATTGTGAAATACTGGTAGAAAGAAAAAAACGCCAGTGTGCAACAGATATTGTGAATTACTGGTAGAAAGAATAAACGCCAGTGTGCAACAGATATTGTGAAATACTGGTAGATAGAATAAACGTCAGTGTGCAACAGATATTGTGAAATACTGGTAGATAGAATAAACGTCAGTGTGCAACAGATATTGTGAAATACTGGTAGATAGAATAAACAGGCTAGATTGCAACAGCTATTGTAAAAACTGGTAGATAGAACAAACGTCAGAGTGCAACAGATATTGTGAAATATTGGTAGAAAGAATAAACGCCAGTGCAATGGAAATTGTGAAATACTGGTAGATAGAATAAACGCCAGTGCAACAGGTATTGTGAAATACTGGTAGAAAGAATAAACGCCACAGTGTAACAGGTGTTGTGAAATATTGGTAGATAGAATAAACAGGCTAGATTGCAACAGCTATTGTGAAAACTGGTAGATAGAATAAACGCCAGTGTGCAACAGATATTGTGAAACACTGGTAGAAAGAATAAACGCCAGTGTGCAACAGGTATTGTGAAATACTGGTAGAAAGAATAAACGCCAGTGTGCACAGGTATTGTGAAATACTGGTAGAAAGAATAAACCGCCAGGTCAACAGATATTGTGAATTACTGGTAGAAAGAATAAACGCCAGTGTGCACAGATATTGCGGAAACTGGTAGATAGAATAGTGGTCAGTGTGCAACAGATATTGTGAAAACTGGTAGATAGAATAAACGTCAGTGTGCAACAGATATTGTGAAATATTGGTAGAAAGAATAAACGCCAGTGTGCAACAGATATTGTGAATTACTGGTAGAAATAATAAACGCCAGTGTGCAACAGATATTGTGAAATACTGGTTGAAAGAATAAACGCCAGTGTGCAACAGATATTAGGAAATACTGGTAGATAGAATAAACGCCAGTGTGCAACAGATATTGTGAAATACTGGTCAGCATAGAATAAACGTCAGTGTGCAACAGATATTAGGAAATATTGGTAGAAAGAATAAACGCCAGTGTGCAACAGATATTGTGAAATACTGGTAGAAAGAATAAAACGCCAGTCTGAAACAGATATTGCAATTTGGTAGAAAGAATAAACGGCAGTGTGCAACAGATATTGTGAAATACTGGTAGATAGAATAAACGGCAGTGTGCAACAGATATTGTGAAATACTGGTAGATAGAATAAACGTCAATATGCAACAGATATTGTGAAATACTGGTAGAAAGAATAAACGCCAGTGTGCAAAAGATATTGTGAATTACTGGTAGAAAGAATAAACGCCAGTGTGCAACAGATATTGTGAAATACTGGTAGAAAGAATAAACGCCAGTGTGCAACAAATATTGTGAAATACTGGTAGAAAGAAAAAAACGCCAGTGTGCAACAGATATTGTGAATTACTGGTAGAAAGAATAAACGCCAGTGTGCAACAGATATTGTGAAATACTGGTAGATAGAATAAACGTCAGTGTGCAACAGATATTGAAAATACTGGTAGATAGAATAAACGTCAGTGTGCAACAGATATTGTGAAATACTGGTAGATAGAATAAACAGGCTAGATTTGCAACAGCTATTGTGAAAAACTGGTAGATAGAACAAACGTCAGAGTGCAACAGATAATATTGGAAATACTGGTAGAAAGAATAAACGCCAGTGGGCAAAGCAGAAATGTGAAATACCGGTAGAAAGAATAAACGTCAGTGTGCAACAGGTATTGTGAAATACTGGTAGAAAGAATAAACGCCAGTGTGTAACAGATATTAGGAAATACTGGTAGAAAGAATAAACGGGCAGTGTGCAAAAGATATTGAGAAAAACTGGTAGATAGAATAAACGTCAGTGTGCAACAGATATTGTGAATTACTGGTAGAAAGAATAAACGCCAGGTGCAACAGATATTGTGAAATACTGGTAGAAAGAATAAACGCCAGTGTGTAACAGATATTGTGAAATACTGGTAGATAGAATAAACGCCAGTGTGCAACAGATATTGTGAAATACTGGTAGATAGAATAAACGTCAGTGTGCAACAGATATTGTGAAATATTGGTAGAAAGAATAAACGCCAGTGTGCACACAGATATTGTGAAATACTGGTAGAAAGAATAAACGCCAGGTGAAACAGATATTGTGAAATACTGGTAGAAAGAATAACCAGCAGTGTGCAACAGATATTGGAAATACTGGTAGATAGAATAAACGGCAGTGTGCAACAGATATTGTGAAATACTGGTAGATAGAATAAACGTCAGTATGCAACAGATATTGTGAAATACTGGTAGAAAGAAAAACGCCAGGTGCAATAGATACTGTGAAATACTGGTAGAAAGAATAAACGCCAGGTGCAACAGATATTGTGAAATACTGGTAGAAAGAATAAACACCAGTGTGCAACACATATTGTGAAATACTGGTTGATAGAATAAAGGCCAGGTGCAACAGATATTGGAAATACAGGTTGATAGAATAAAGGCCATTGTGCAACAGCTATTGTGAAATACTGGTAGAAAGTATAAACGCCAGTGGGCATCAGATATTGTGAATTACTGGTAGATAGAATGTGTCAGTGTGCAACAGATATTGTAAAATACTGGTTGATAGAATAAACGCCAGTGTGCAACAGATATTTTGAAATACTGGTAGATAGAATAAACGTCACTGTGCAACAGATATTGGAATTACTGGTAGAAAGAATAAATGCCAGTGTGCAACAGATATTGTGAAATACTGGTAGAAAGAATAAACGTCGTGTGCAACAGATATTGTACTAACTGGTAGAAAGAATAAACGCCAGGTGCAACAGATATTGTGAAATACTGGTAGATAGAATAAACGTCAGGTGCAACAGATATTGTGAAATACTGGTAGAAAGAATAAACGCCAAGGCAGGAACAGATATTGTGAATACTGGTAGAAAGAATAAACGCCAGGTGCAACAGATATTGTGAAATACTGGTAGAAAGTAACAAACACCAGTGTGCAAAAGATATTGTGAATTACCGGTAGAAAGAATAAACGCCAGGTGCAACAGATATGGGAATACTGGTAGATAGAATAAACACCAGTGTGCAACAGATATTGTGAAATACTGGTAGAAAGAATAAACGCCAGGTGCAACAGATATTGTGAAATACTGGTAGAAAGAATAAAAACGCTGTGTGCAACAGATATTGTGAATTACTGGTAGAAAGAATAAACGCCAGTGTGTGCAACAGATATTGTGAATTACTGGTAGATAGAATAAACGCCAGTGTGCAACAGATATTGTAAAATACTGGTTGATAGAATAAATGCCAGTGTGCAACAGATATTGTGAAAACTTTAAGATAGAATAAACGTCAGTGTGCAACAGATATTGTAACATTTTAAGAAAGAATAAACGCCAGTGTGCAACAGATATGCGAATTACTGGTAGAAAGAATAAACGTCAGTGTGCAACAGATATAGGAAATACTTATAGAAAGAATAAACGCCAGGTGCAACAGATATTATGAATTACTGGTATAAAGAATAAACGCCAGGTGCAACAGATATTGTGAAATACCGGTAGAAAGAATAAAACACCAGTGTGCAACAGATATTGTGAAATACTGGTAGAAAGAATAAACACCAGTGTGCAACAGATATTGTGAAATACTGGTTGATAGAATAAAGGCTAGTGTGCAACAGATATTGTGAAATACTGGTAGATAGAATAAACGTCAGTATGCAACAGATATTGCGAAATACTGGTAGAAAAATAAACGCCAGTGTGCAACAGATATTGTGAAATACTGGTAGATAAGAATAAACGTCAGTGTGCAACAGATATTGTGAAATACTGGTAGAGGAATAAACGTCATTTGCAACAGATATTGTGAAATACTGGTAGATAGAATAAACAGGCTAGATTTGCAACAGCTATTGTAAAAAACTGGTAGATAGAACAAACGTCAGAGTGCAACAGATATTGTGAAATATTGGTAGAAAGAATAAACGCCATGTGCAACAGAAATTGGAAATACTGGTAGATAGAATAAACGCCAGTGTGCAACAGGTATGGAAATACTGGTAGAAAGAATAAACGCCAGTGGAATTGATACTGGCAACACGGGAAGATAGAATAAATAGCTAGATTGCAACAGCTATTGTGAAAAACTGGTAGATAGAATAAATTAGCTGGTGCAAATAGGATATTGTGAAACACTGGTAGAAAGAATAAACGCCAGTGCAACAGGGCTGTGAAATACTGGTAGAAAGAATAAACGCCAGGTGCAACAGGTATTGTGAAATACTGGTAGAAAGAATAAACGCCAGTGTGTAACAGATATGTGAATTACTGGTAGAAAGAATAAACGCCAGGTGCAACAGATATTGTGAAAAACTGGTAGATAGAATAAACGTCAGTGTGCAACAGATATTGTGAAAATCGGTAGATAGAATAAACGTCAGTGTGCAACAGATATTGTGAAATATTGGTAGAAAGAATAAACGCCAGTGTGCAACAGATATTGTGAATTACTGGTAGAAATAATAAACGCCAGTGTGCAACAGATATTGTGAAATACTGGTAGAAAGAATAAACGCCAGTGTGCAACAGATATTGTGAAATACTGGTAGATAGAATAAACGCCAGTGTGCAACAGATATTGTGAAATACTGGTAGATAGAATAAACGTCAGTGTGCAACAGATATTGTGAAGAACAGAAAGAAAGAATAAACGCCAGTGTGCAACAGATATTGTGGAAATACTGGTAGAAAGAATAAACGCCAGTCTGAAACAGATATTGTGAAATACTGGTAGAAAGAATAAACGGCAGTAAAAAACGGATATTGTGAAATACTGGTAGATAGAATAAACGGCAGTGTGCAACAGATATTGTGAAATACTGGTAGATAGAATAAACGTCAATATGCAACAGATATTGTGAAATACTGGTAGAAAGAATAAACGCCAGTGTGCAAAAGATATTGTGAATTACTGGTAGAAAGAATAAACGCCAGTGTGCAACAGATATTGTGAAATACTGGTAGAAAGAATAAACGCCAGTGTGCAACAAAATTGTGAAATACTGGTAGAAAAGAAAAAAAACGCCAGTGTGCAACAGATATTGTGAATTACTGGTAGAAAGAATAAACGCCAGTGTGCAACAGATATTGTGAAATACTGGTAGATAGAATAAACGTCAGTGTGCAACAGATATTGTGAAATACTGGTAGATAGAATAAACGTCAGTGTGCAACAGATATTGTGAAATACTGGTAGATAGAATAAACAGGCTAGATTGCAACAGCTATTGTGAAAACTGGTAGATAGAACAAACGTCAGAGTGCAACAGATATTGTGAAATACTGGTAGAAAGAATAAACGCCAGTGTGCAACAGAAATTGTGAAATACTGGTAGAAAGAATAAACGCTAGTGTGCAACAGGTATTGTGAAATACTAGGAGAAAGAATAAACGCCAGTCAACAGATATTGTGAAATACTGGTAGAAAGAATAAAACGGCAGTGTGCAAAAGATATTGAGAAAAACTGGTAGATAGAATAAACGTCAGTGTAAAACAGATATTGTGAATTACTGGTAGAAAGAATAAACGCCAGTGTGCAACAGATATTGTGAAATACTGGTAGAAAGAATAAACGCCAGTGTGCAACAGATATTGTGAAATACTGGTAGATAGAATAAACGCCAGTGTGCAACAGATATTGTGAAATACTGGTAGATAGAATAAACGTCAGTGTGCAACAGATATTGTGAAATATTGGTAGAAAGAATTAAACGCCAGTGTGCAACAGATATTGTGAAATACTGGTAGAAAGAATAAACGCAATTGTGAAAGCAGATATTGTGAAATACTGGTAGAAAGAATAAACGGCAGTGTGCAACAGATATTGTGAAATACTGGTAGATAGAATAAACGGCAGTGTGCAACAGATATTGTCAAACACCTGGTAGATAGAATAAACGTCAGTATGCAACAGATATTGTGAAATACTGGTAGAAAGAAAAAACGCCAGTGTGCAATAGATATTGTGAAATACTGGTAGAAAGAATAAACGCCAGTGGCAATAGATATTGTGAAATACTGGTAGAAAGAATAAACACCAGTGTGCAACACATATTGTGAAATACTGGTTGATAGAATATAAGGATACAAGTGTGCAACAGGATATTGTGAAAATAAAGGTTGATAGAATAAAGGCCATTGTGCATAACAGCTATTGTGAAGTCACTGGTAGAACGAATAAATGATAGTGTGCAACAGATATTGTGAATTACTGGTAGATAGAATAAACGTCAGTGTGCAACAGATATTGTGAAATACTGGTTGATAGAATAAACGCCAGTGTGCAACAGATATTTTGAAATACTGGTAGATAGAATAAACGTCACTGTGCAACAGATATTGTGAATTACTGGTAGAAAGAATAAATGCCAGTGTGCAACAGCAGATATTGTGAAATACTGGTAGAAAGAATAAACGTCAGTGTGCAACAGATATTGTGAATTACTGGTAGAAAGAATAAACGCCAAGTGTGCAACAGATATTGTGAAAATACTGGTAGATAGAATCAACGTCAGTGGTGCAACAGATATTGTGAAATACTGGTAGAAAGAATAAACGCCAGTGTGAAACAGATATTGTGAATTACTGGTAGAAAGAATAAACGCCAGTGTGCAACAGATATTGTGAAATACTGGTAGAAAGAATAAACACCAGTGTGCAAAAGATATTGTGAATTACTGGTAGAAAGAATAAACGCCAGTGTGCAACAGATATTGTGGAATACTGGTAGATAGAATAAACACCAGTGTGCAACAGATATTGTGAAATACTGGTAGAAAGAATAAACGCCAGTGCCGCAACAGATATTGTGAAATACTGGTAGAAAGAATAAACGCCAGTGTGCAACAGATATTGTGAATTACTGGTAGAAAGAATAAACGCCAGTGTGCAACAGATATTGTGAATTACTGGTAGATAGAATAAACGCCAGTGTGCAACAGATATTGTGAAATACTGGTTGATAGAATAAACGCCAGTGTGCAACAGATATTGTGAAATACTGGTAGATAGAATAAACGTCAGTGTGCAACAGATATTGTGAAATACTGGTAGAAAGAATAAACGCCAGTGTGCAACAGATATTGTGAATTACTGGTAGAAAGAATAAACGTCAGTGTGCAACAGATATTGTGAAATACTGGTAGAAAGAATAAACGCCAGTGTGCAACAGATATTATGAATTACTGGTATAAAGAATAAACGCCAGTGTGCAACAGATATTGTGAAATACTGGTAGAAAGAATAAACACCAGTGTGCAACAGATATTGTGAAATACTGGTAGAAAGAATAAACACCAGTGTGCAACAGATATTGTGAAATACTGGTTGATAGAATAAAAGGCAGTGTGCAACAGATATTGTGAAATACTGGTAGATAGAATAAACGTCAGTATGCAACAGATATTGTGAAATACTGGTAGAAAGAATAAACGCCAGTGTGCAACAGATATTGTGAAATACTGGTAGATAGAATAAACGTCAGTGTGCAACAGATATTGTGAAATACTGGTAGATAGAATAAACGTCAGTGTGCAACAGATATTGTGAAATACTGGTAGATAGAATAAACAGGCTAGATTGCAACAGCTATTGTAAAAACTGGTAGATAGAACAAACGTCAGAGTGCAACAGATATTGTGAAATATTGGTAGAAAGAATAAACGCCAGTGTGCAACAGAAATTGTGAAATACTGGTAGATAGAATAAACGCCAGTGTGCAACAGGTATTGTGAAATACTGGTAGAAAGAATAAACGCCAGTGTGCAACAGGTGTTGTGAAATATTGGTAGATAGAATAAACAGGCTAGATTGCAACAGCTATTGTGAAAACTGGTAGATAGAATAAACGCCAGTGTGCAACAGATATTGTGAAACACTGGTAGAAAGAATAAACGCCAGTGTGCAACAGGTATTGTGAAATACTGGTAGAAAGAATAAACGCCAGTGTGCAACAGGTATTGTGAAATACTGGTAGAAAGAATAAACGCCAGTGTGTAACAGATATTGTGAATTACTGGTAGAAAGAATAAACGCCAGTGTGCAACAGATATTGTGAAAACTGGTAGATAGAATAAACGTCAGTGTGCAACAGATATTGTGAAAACTGGTAGATAGAATAAACGTCAGTGTGCAACAGATATTGTGAAATATTGGTAGAAAGAATAAACGCCAGTGTGCAACAGATATTGTGAATTACTGGTAGAAATAATAAACGCCAGTGTGCAACAGATATTGTGAAATACTGGTAGAAAGAATAAACGCCAGTGTGCAACAGATATTGTGAAATACTGGTAGATAGAATAAACGCCAGTGTGCAACAGATATTGTGAAATACTGGTAGATAGAATAAACGTCAGTGTGCAACAGATATTGTGAAATATTGGTAGAAAGAATAAACGCCAGTGTGCAACAGATATTGTGAAATACTGGTAGAAAGAATAAACGCCAGTCTGAAACAGATATTGTGAAATACTGGTAGAAAGAATAAACGGCAGTGTGCAACAGATATTGTGAAATACTGGTAGATAGAATAAACGGCAGTGTGCAACAGATATTGTGAAATACTGGTAGATAGAATAAACGTCAATATGCAACAGATATTGTGAAATACTGGTAGAAAGAATAAACGCCAGTGTGCAAAAGATATTGTGAATTACTGGTAGAAAGAATAAACGCCAGTGTGCAACAGATATTGTGAAATACTGGTAGAAAGAATAAACGCCAGTGTGCAACAAATATTGTGAAATACTGGTAGAAAGAAAAAAACGCCAGTGTGCAACAGATATTGTGAATTACTGGTAGAAAGAATAAACGCCAGTGTGCAACAGATATTGTGAAATACTGGTAGATAGAATAAACGTCAGTGTGCAACAGATATTGTGAAATACTGGTAGATAGAATAAACGTCAGTGTGCAACAGATATTGTGAAATACTGGTAGATAGAATAAACAGGCTAGATTGCAACAGCTATTGTGAAAACTGGTAGATAGAACAAACGTCAGAGTGCAACAGATATTGTGAAATACTGGTAGAAAGAATAAACGCCAGTGTGCAACAGAAATTGTGAAATACTGGTAGAAAGAATAAACGCCAGTGTGCAACAGGTATTGTGAAATACTGGTAGAAAGAATAAACGCCAGTGTGTAACAGATATTGTGAAATACTGGTAGAAAGAATAAACGGCAGTGTGCAAAAGATATTGAGAAAACTGGTAGATAGAATAAACGTCAGTGTGCAACAGATATTGTGAATTACTGGTAGAAAGAATAAACGCCAGTGTGCAACAGATATTGTGAAATACTGGTAGAAAGAATAAACGCCAGTGTGCAACAGATATTGTGAAATACTGGTAGATAGAATAAACGCCAGTGTGCAACAGATATTGTGAAATACTGGTAGATAGAATAAACGTCAGTGTGCAACAGATATTGTGAAATATTGGTAGAAAGAATAAACGCCAGTGTGCAACAGATATTGTGAAATACTGGTAGAAAGAATAAACGCCAGTGTGAAACAGATATTGTGAAATACTGGTAGAAAGAATAAACGGCAGTGTGCAACAGATATTGTGAAATACTGGTAGATAGAATAAACGGCAGTGTGCAACAGATATTGTGAAATACTGGTAGATAGAATAAACGTCAGTATGCAACAGATATTGTGAAATACTGGTAGAAAGAAAAAACGCCAGTGTGCAATAGATATTGTGAAATACTGGTAGAAAGAATAAACGCCAGTGTGCAACAGATATTGTGAAATACTGGTAGAAAGAATAAACACCAGTGTGCAACACATATTGTGAAATACTGGTTGATAGAATAAAGGCCAGTGTGCAACAGATATTGTGAAATACAGGTTGATAGAATAAAGGCCATTGTGCAACAGCTATTGTGAAATACTGGTAGAAAGAATAAACGCCAGTGTGCAACAGATATTGTGAATTACTGGTAGATAGAATAAACGTCAGTGTGCAACAGATATTGTGAAATACTGGTTGATAGAATAAACGCCAGTGTGCAACAGATATTTTGAAATACTGGTAGATAGAATAAACGTCACTGTGCAACAGATATTGTGAATTACTGGTAGAAAGAATAAATGCCAGTGTGCAACAGATATTGTGAAATACTGGTAGAAAGAATAAACGTCAGTGTGCAACAGATATTGTGAATTACTGGTAGAAAGAATAAACGCCAGTGTGCAACAGATATTGTGAAATACTGGTAGATAGAATAAACGTCAGTGTGCAACAGATATTGTGAAATACTGGTAGAAAGAATAAACGCCAGTGTGAAACAGATATTGTGAATTACTGGTAGAAAGAATAAACGCCAGTGTGCAACAGATATTGTGAAATACTGGTAGAAAGAATAAACACCAGTGTGCAAAAGATATTGTGAATTACTGGTAGAAAGAATAAACGCCAGTGTGCAACAGATATTGTGGAATACTGGTAGATAGAATAAACACCAGTGTGCAACAGATATTGTGAAATACTGGTAGAAAGAATAAACGCCAGTGTGCAACAGATATTGTGAAATACTGGTAGAAAGAATAAACGCCAGTGTGCAACAGATATTGTGAATTACTGGTAGAAAGAATAAACGCCAGTGTGCAACAGATATTGTGAATTACTGGTAGATAGAATAAACGCCAGTGTGCAACAGATATTGTGAAATACTGGTTGATAGAATAAACGCCAGTGTGCAACAGATATTGTGAAATACTGGTAGATAGAATAAACGTCAGTGTGCAACAGATATTGTGAAATACTGGTAGAAAGAATAAACGCCAGTGTGCAACAGATATTGTGAATTACTGGTAGAAAGAATAAACGTCAGTGTGCAACAGATATTGTGAAATACTGGTAGAAAGAATAAACGCCAGTGTGCAACAGATATTATGAATTACTGGTATAAAGAATAAACGCCAGTGTGCAACAGATATTGTGAAATACTGGTAGAAAGAATAAACACCAGTGTGCAACAGATATTGTGAAATACTGGTAGAAAGAATAAACACCAGTGTGCAACAGATATTGTGAAATACTGGTTGATAGAATAAAAGGCAGTGTGCAACAGATATTGTGAAATACTGGTAGATAGAATAAACGTCAGTATGCAACAGATATTGTGAAATACTGGTAGAAAGAATAAACGCCAGTGTGCAATAGATATTGTGAAATACTGGTAGAAAGAATAAACGCCAGTATGTAACAGATATTGTGAAATACTGGTAGAAAGAATAAACACCAGTGTGCAACAGATATTGTGAAATACTGGTTGATAGAATAAAGGCCATTGTGCAACAGCTATTGTGAAATACTGGTAGAAAGAATAAACGCCAGTGTGCAACAGATATTGCGAATTATTGGTAGATAGAATAAACGCCAGTGTGCAACAGATATTGTGAAATACTGGTTGATAGAATAAACGCCAATGTGCAACAGATATTGTGAAATACTGGTAGATAGAATAAACGTCAGTGTGCAACAGATATTGTGAATTACTGGTAGAGAGAATAAACGCCAGTGTGCAACAGATATTGTGAAATACTGGTAGATAGAATAAACGTCAGTGTGCAACAGATATTGTGAAATACTGGTAGAAAGAATAAACGCCAGTGTGCAACAGATATTGTGAATTACTGGTAGAAAGAATAAACGCCAGTGTGCAACAGATATTGTGAAATACTGGTAGAAAGAATAAACGCCAGTGTGCAACAGATATTGTGAAATACTGGTAGAAAGAATAAACACCAGTGTGCAACAGATATTGTGAAATACTGGTAGAAAGAATAAACGCCAGTATGTAACAGATATTGTGAAATACTGGTAGAAAGAATAAACACCAATGTGCAACAGATATTGTGAACTACTGGTAGATAGAATAAACGCCAGTGTGCAACAGATATTGTAAATTACTGGTAGAAAGAATAAACGCCAGTGTGCAACAGATATTGTGAATTACTGGTAGAAAGAATAAACGCCAGTGTGCAACAGATATTGTGAAATACTGGTAGAAAGAATAAACGCCAGTGTGCAACAGATATTGTGAAATACTGGTAGATAGAATAAACGCCAGTGTGCAACAGATATTGTGAAATACTGGTAGATAGAATAAACGTCAGTGTGCAACAGATATTGTGAAATATTGGTAAAAAGAATAAACGCCAATGTGCAACAGATATTGTGAAATACTGGTAGAAAGAATAAACGCCACTGTGCAACAGATATTGTGAAATACTGGTAGAAAGAATAAACACCAGTGTGCAACAGATATTGTGAAATACTGGTAGATAGAATAAAAGGCAGTGTGCAACAGATATTGTGAAATACTGGTAGATAGAATAAACGTCAGTATGCAACAGATATTGTGAAATACTGGTAGAAAGAATAAACGCCAGTGTGCAATAGATATTGTGAAATACTGGTAGAAAGAATAAACGCCAGTATGTAACAGATATTGTGAAATACTGGTAGAAAGAATAAACACCAGTGTGCAACAGATATTGTGAAATACTGGTTGATAGAATAAAGGCCATTGTGCAACAGCTATTGTGAAATACTGGTAGAAAGAATAAACGCCAGTGTGCAACAGATATTGCGAATTATTGGTAGATAGAATAAACGCCAGTGTGCAACAGATATTGTGAAATACTGGTTGATAGAATAAACGCCAATGTGCAACAGATATTGTGAAATACTGGTAGATAGAATAAACGTCAGTGTGCAACAGATATTGTGAATTACTGGTAGAGAGAATAAACGCCAGTGTGCAACAGATATTGTAAAATACTGGTAGATAGAATAAACGTCAGTGTGCAACAGATATTGTGAAATACTGGTAGAAAGAATAAACGCCAGTGTGCAACAGATATTGTGAATTACTGGTAGAAAGAATAAACGCCAGTGTGCAACAGATATTGTGAAATACTGGTAGAAAGAATAAACGCCAGTGTGCAACAGATATTGTGAAATACTGGTAGAAAGAATAAACACCAGTGTGCAACAGATATTGTGAAATACTGGTAGAAAGAATAAACGCCAGTGTGCAACAGATATTGTGAAATACTGGTAGAAAGAATAAACGCCAGTGTGCAACAGATATTGTGAAATACTGGTAGAAAGAATAAACGCCAGTGTGCAACAGATTTTGTGAAATACTGGTAGAAAGAATAAACGCCAGTGTGCAACAGATATTGTGAAATACTGGTAGAAAGAATAAACGCCAGTGTGCAACAGATATTGTGAAATACTGGTAGAAAGAATAAACGCCAGTGTGCAACAGATATTGTGAAATACTGGTAGAAACAATAAACGCCAGTGTGCAACAGATATTGTGAAATACTGGTAGAAAGAATAAACGCCAGTGTGCAACAGATATTGCGAAATACTGGTAGAAAGAATAAACACCAATGTGCAACAGATATTGTGAAATACTGGTTGATAGAATAAACGCCAGTGTGCAACAGCTATTGTGAAATACTGGTAAAAGAATAAACAGGCCAGTGTGCAACAGCTATTGTGAAAACTGGTAGATAGAATAAACGTCAGTGTGAAACAGATATTGTGAAATACTGGTAGAAAGAATAAACGCCAGTGTGCAATTGGTATTGTGAAATACTGGTAGAAAGAATAAACGCCAGTGTGCAACAGGTATTGTGAAATATTGGTAGATAGAATAAACAGGCTAGATTGCAACAGATATTGTGAAACACTGGTAGATAGAATAAACGTCAGTGTGCAACAGATATTGTGAATTACTGGTAGAAAGAATAAACGCCAGTGTGCAACAGATATTGTGAAATACTGGTAGAAAGAATAAACGCCAGTGTGCAACAGATATTGTGAAATACTGGTAGAAAGAATAAACACCAGTGTGCAACAGATATTGTGAAATACTGGTAGAAAGAATAAACGCCAGTGTGCAACAGATATTGTGAAATACTGGTAGAAAGAATAAACGCCAGTGTGCAACAGATATTGTGAAATACTGGTAGAAAGAATAAACGCCAGTGTGCAACAGATATTGTGAAATACTGGTAGAAAGAATAAACACCAGTGTGCAACAGATATTGAGAAATACTGGTAGAAAGAATAAACGCCAGTGTGCAACAGATATTGTGAAATACTGGTAGAAAGAATAAACGCCAGTGTGCAACAGATATTGTGAAATACTGGTAGAAAGAATAAACACCAATGTGCAACAGATATTGTGAAATACTGGTAGATAGAATAAACGCCAGTGTGCAACAGATATTGTGAATTACTGGTAGAAAGAATAAACGCCAGTGTGCAACAGATATTGTGAATTACTGGTAGAAAGAATAAACGCCAGTGTGCAACAGATATTGTGAAATACTGGTAGAAAGAATAAACGCCAGTGTGCAACAGATATTGTGAAATACTGGTAGATAGAATAAACGCCAGTGTGCAACAGATATTGTGAAATACTGGTAGATAGAATAAACGTCAGTGTGCAACAGATATTGTGAAATATTGGTAGAAAGAATAAACGCCAATGTGCAACAGATATTGTGAAATACTGGTAGAAAGAATAAACGCCAGTGTGCAACAGATATTGAGAAATACTGGTAGAAAGAATAAACACCAGTGTGCAACAGATATTGTGAAATACTGGTAGATAGAATTAAAGGCAGTGTGCAACAGATATTGTGAAATACTGGTAGATAGAATAAACGTCAGTATTCAACAGATATTGTGAAATACTGGTAGAAAGAATAAACGCCAGTGTGCAATAGATATTGTGAAATACTGGTAGAAAGAATAAACGCCAGTATGTAACAGATATTGTGAAATACTGGTAGAAAGAATAAACACCAGTGTGCAACAGATATTGTGAAATACTGGTTGATAGAATAAAGGCCATTGTGCAACAGCTATTGTGAAATACTGGTAGAAAGAATAAACGCCAGTGTGCAACAGATATTGCGAATTATTGGTAGATAGAATAAACGCCAGTGTGCAACAGATATTGTGAAATACTGGTTGATAGAATAAACGCCAATGTGCAACAGATATTGTGAAATACTGGTAGATAGAATAAACGTCAGTGTGCAACAGATATTGTGAATTACTGGTAGAGAGAATAAACGCCAGTGTGCAACAGATATTGTGAAATACTGGTAGATAGAATAAACGTCAGTGTGCAACAGATATTGTGAAATACTGGTAGAAAGAATAAACGCCAGTGTGCAACAGATATTGTGAATTACTGGTAGAAAGAATAAACGCCAGTGTGCAACAGATATTGTGAAATACTGGTAGAAAGAATAAACGCCAGTGTGCAACAGATATTGGGAAATACTGGTAGAAAGAATAAACACCAGTGTGCAACAGATATTGTGAAATACTGGTAGAAAGAATAAACGCCAGTGTGCAACAGATATTGTGAAATACTGGTAGAAAGAATAAACGCCAGTGTGCAACAGATATTGTGAAATACTGGTAGAAAGAATAAACGCCAGTGTGCAACAGATTTTGTGAAATACTGGTAGAAAGAATAAACGCCAGTGTGCAACAGCTATTGTGAAATACTGGTAGAAAGAATAAACGCCAGTGTGCAACAGATATTGTGAAATACTGGTAGAAAGAATAAACGCCAGTGTGCAACAGATATTGTGAAATACTGGTAGAAAGAATAAACGCCAGTGTGCAACAGATATTGTGAAATACTGGTAGAAAGAATAAACGCCAGTGTGCAACAGATATTGTGAAATACTGGTAGAAAGAATAAACACCAATGTGCAACAGATATTGTGAAATACTGGTTGATAGAATAAACGCCAGTGTGCAACAGCTATTGTGAAATACTGGTAAAAGAATAAACAGGCCAGTGTGCAACAGCTATTGTGAAAACTGGTAGATAGAATAAACGTCAGTGTGCAACAGATATTGTGAAATACTGGTAGAAAGAATAAACGCCAGTGTGCAATTGGTATTGTGAAATACTGGTAGAAAGAATAAACGCCAGTGTGCAACAGGTATTGTGAAATATTGGTAGATAGAATAAACAGGCTAGATTGCAACAGATATTGTGAAACACTGGTAGATAGAATAAACGTCAGTGTGCAACAGATATTGTGAATTACTGGTAGAAAGAATAAACGCCAGTGTGCAACAGATATTGTGAAATACTGGTAGATAGAATAAACGTCAGTGTGCAACAGATATTGTGAAATACTGGTAGAAAGAATAAACGCCAGTGTGAAACAGATATTGTGAAATACTGGTAGAAAGAATAAACACCAGTGTGCAACAGATATTGTGAAATACTGGTAGATAGAATAAACGTCAGTATGCAACAGATATTGTGAAATACTGGTAGAAAGAAAAAACGCCAGTGTGCAATACATATTGTGAAATACTGGTAGAAAGAATAAACGCCAGTGTGCAACATATATTGTGAAATACTGGTAGAAAGAATAAACACCAGTGTGCAACAGATATTTTGAAATACTGGTTGATAGAATAAAGGCCATTGTGCAACAGCTATTGTGAAATACTGGTAGAAAGAATAAACGCCAGTGTGCATCAGATATTGTGAATTACTGGTAGATAGAATAAACGCCAGTGTGCAACAGATATTGTGAAATACTGGTTGATAGAATAAACGCCAGTGTGCAACAGATATTGTGAAATACTGGTAGATAGAATAAACGTCACTGTGCAACAGATATTGTGAATTACTTGTAGAAAGAATAAACGCCAGTGTGCAACAGATATTGTGAAATACTGGTAGATAGAATAAACGTCAGTGTGCAACAGATATTGTGAATTACTGGTAGAAAGAATAAACGCCAGTGTGCAACAGATATTGTGAAATACTGGTAGAAAGAATAAACGCCAGTGTGCAACAGATATTGTGAAATACTGGTAGAAAGAATAAACTTCAGTGTGCAACAGATATTGTGAAATACTGGTTGAAAGAATAAACGCCAGTGTGCAATTGGTATTGTGAAATACTGGTAGAAAGAATAAACGCCAGTGTGCAACAGATATTGTGAAATACTGGTAGAAAGAATAAACGCCAGTGTGCAACAGATATTGTGAAATACTGGTAGAAAGAATAAACGCCAGTGTGCAACAGATATTGTGAAATACTGGTAGAAACAATAAACGCCAGTGTGCAACAGATATTGTGAAATACTGGTAGAAAGAATAAACGCCAGTGTGCAACAGATATTGCGAAATACTGGTAGAAAGAATAAACACCAATGTGCAACAGATATTGTGAAATACTGGTTGATAGAATAAACGCCAGTGTGCAACAGCTATTGTGAAATACTGGTAAAAGAATAAACAGGCCAGTGTGCAACAGCTATTGTGAAAACTGGTAGATAGAATAAACGTCAGTGTGAAACAGATATTGTGAAATACTGGTAGAAAGAATAAACGCCAGTGTGCAATTGGTATTGTGAAATACTGGTAGAAAGAATAAACGCCAGTGTGCAACAGGTATTGTGAAATATTGGTAGATAGAATAAACAGGCTAGATTGCAACAGATATTGTGAAACACTGGTAGATAGAATAAACGTCAGTGTGCAACAGATATTGTGAAATTACTGGTAGAAAGAATAAACGCCAGTGTGCAACAGATATTGTGAAATACTGGTAGAAAGAATAAACGCCAGTGTGCAACAGATATTGTGAAATACTGGTAGAAAGAATAAACACCAGTGTGCAACAGATATTGTGAAATACTGGTAGAAAGAATAAACGCCAGTGTGCAACAGATATTGTGAAATACTGGTAGAAAGAATAAACGCCAGTGTGCAACAGATATTGTGAAATACTGGTAGAAAGAATAAACGCCAGTGTGCAACAGATATTGTGAAATACTGGTAGAAAGAATAAACACCAGTGTGCAACAGATATTGAGAAATACTGGTAGAAAGAATAAACGCCAGTGTGCAACAGATATTGTGAAATACTGGTAGAAAGAATAAACGCCAGTGTGCAACAGATATTGTGAAATACTGGTAGAAAGAATAAACACCAATGTGCAACAGATATTGTGAAATACTGGTAGATAGAATAAACGCCAGTGTGCAACAGATATTGTGAATTACTGGTAGAAAGAATAAACGCCAGTGTGCAACAGATATTGTGAATTACTGGTAGAAAGAATAAACGCCAGTGTGCAACAGATATTGTGAAATACTGGTAGAAAGAATAAAAACGCCAGTGTGCAACAGATATTGTAAATACTGGTAGATAGAATAAACGCCAGTGTGCAACAGATATTGTGAAATACTGGTAGATAGAATAAACGTCAGTGTGCAACAGATATTGTGAAATATTGGTAGAAAGAATAAACGCCAATGTGCAACAGATATTGTGAAATACTGGTAGAAAGAATAAACGCCAGTGTGCAACAGATATTGAGAAATACTGGTAGAAAGAATAAACACCAGTGTGCAACAGATATTGTGAAATACTGGTAGATAGAATTAAAGGCAGTGTGCAACAGATATTGTGAAATACTGGTAGATAGAATAAACGTCAGTATTCAACAGATATTGTGAAATACTGGTAGAAAGAATAAACGCCAGTGTGCAATAGATATTGTGAAATACTGGTAGAAAGAATAAACGCCAGTATGTAACAGATTTTGTGAAATACTGGTAGAAAGAATAAACACCAGTGTGCAACAGATATTGTGAAATACTGGTTGATAGAATAAAGGCCATTGTGCAACAGCTATTGTGAAATACTGGTAGAAAGAATAAACGCCAGTGTGCAACAGATATTGCGAATTATTGGTAGATAGAATAAACGCCAGTGTGCAACAGATATTGTGAAATACTGGTTGATAGAATAAACGCCAATGTGCAACAGATATTGTGAAATACTGGTAGATAGAATAAACGTCAGTGTGCAACAGATATTGTGAATTACTGGTAGAGAGAATAAACGCCAGTGTGCAACAGATATTGTGAAATACTGGTAGATAGAATAAACGACAGTGTGCAACAGATATTGTGAAATACTGGTAGAAAGAATAAACGCCAGTGTGCAACAGATATTGTGAATTACTGGTAGAAAGAATAAACGCCAGTGTGCAACAGATATTGTGAAATACTGGTAGAAAGAATAAACGCCAGTGTGCAACAGATATTGGGAAATACTGGTAGAAAGAATAAACACCAGTGTGCAACAGATATTGTGAAATACTGGTAGAAAGAATAAACGCCAGTGTGCAACAGATATTGTGAAATACTGGTAGAAAGAATAAACGCCAGTGTGCAACAGATATTGTGAAATACTGGTAGAAAGAATAAACGCCAGTGTGCAACAGATTTTGTGAAATACTGGTAGAAAGAATAAACGCCAGTGTGCAACAGATATTGTGAAATACTGGTAGAAAGAATAAACGCCAGTGTGCAACAGATATTGTGAAATACTGGTAGAAAGAATAAACGCCAGTGTGCAACAGATATTGTGAAATACTGGTAGAAAGAATAAACGCCAGTGTGCAACAGATATTGTGAAATACTGGTAGAAAGAATAAACGCCAGTGTGCAACAGATATTGTGAAATACTGGTAGAAAGAATAAACACCAATGTGCAACAGATATTGTGAAATACTGGTTGATAGAATAAACGCCAGTGTGCAACAGCTATTGTGAAATACTGGTAAAAGAATAAACAGGCCAGTGTGCAACAGCTATTGTGAAAACTGGTAGATAGAATAAACGTCAGTGTGCAACAGATATTGTGAAATACTGGTAGAAAGAATAAACGCCAGTGTGCAATTGGTATTGTGAAATACTGGTAGAAAGAATAAACGCCAGTGTGCAACAGGTATTGTGAAATATTGGTAGATAGAATAAACAGGCTAGATTGCAACAGATATTGTGAAACACTGGTAGATAGAATAAACGTCAGTGTGCAACAGATATTGTGAATTACTGGTAGAAAGAATAAACGCCAGTGTGCAACAGATATTGTGAAATACTGGTAGATAGAATAAACGTCAGTGTGCAACAGATATTGTGAAATACTGGTAGAAAGAATAAACGCCAGTGTGAAACAGATATTGTGAAATACTGGTAGAAAGAATAAACACCAGTGTGCAACAGATATTGTGAAATACTGGTAGATAGAATAAACGTCAGTATGCAACAGATATTGTGAAATACTGGTAGAAAGAAAAACGCCAGTGTGCAATACATATTGTGAAATACTGGTAGAAAGAATAAACGCCAGTGTGCAACATATATTGTGAAATACTGGTAGAAAGAATAAACACCAGTGTGCAACAGATATTTTGAAATACTGGTTGATAGAATAAAGGCCATTGTGCAACAGCTATTGTGAAATACTGGTAGAAAGAATAAACGCCAGTGTGCATCAGATATTGTGAATTACTGGTAGATAGAATAAACGCCAGTGTGCAACAGATATTGTGAAATACTGGTTGATAGAATAAACGCCAGTGTGCAACAGATATTGTGAAATACTGGTAGATAGAATAAACGTCACTGTGCAACAGATATTGTGAATTACTTGTAGAAAGAATAAACGCCAGTGTGCAACAGATATTGTGAAATACTGGTAGATAGAATAAACGTCAGTGTGCAACAGATATTGTGAATTACTGGTAGAAAGAATAAACGCCAGTGTGCAACAGATATTGTGAAATACTGGTAGAAAGAATAAACGCCAGTGTGCAACAGATATTGTGAAATACTGGTAGAAAGAATAAACTTCAGTGTGCAACAGATATTGTGAAATACTGGTTGAAAGAATAAACGCCAGTGTGCAATTGGTATTGTGAAATACTGGTAGAAACAATAAACGCCAGTGTGCAACAGGTATTGTGAAATATTGGTAGATAGAATAAACAGGCTAGATTGCAACAGATATTGTGAAACACTGGTAGATAGAATAAACGTTAGTGTGCAACAGATATTGTGAATTACTGGTAGATAGAATAAACGCCAGTGTGCAACAGATATTGTGAAATACTGGTAGATAGAATAAACGTCAGTGTGCAATAGATTTTGTGAAATACTGGTAGAAAGAATAAACGCCAGTGTGCAACAGATATTGTGAAATACTGGTAGAAAGAATAAACTCCAGTTTGCAACAGATATTGTGAAATACTGGTTGATAGAATAAAGGCCATTGTGCAACAGCTATTGTGAAATACTGGTAGAAAGAATAAACGCCAGTGTGCAACAGATATTGTGAATTATTGGTAGATAGAATAAACGCCAGTGTGCAACAGATGTTGTGAAATACTGGTTGATAGAATAAACGCCAATGTGCAACAGATATTGTGAAATACTGGTAGATAGAATAAACGTCAGTGTGCAACAGATATTGTGAATTACTGGTAGAAAGAATAAACGCCAGTGTGCAACAGATATTATGAATTACTGGTAGAAAGAATAAACGCCAGTGTGCAACAGATATTGTGAAATACTGGTAGAAAGAATAAACGTCAGTGTGTAACTGATATTGTGAAATACTGGTAGAAAGAATAAACGCCAGTGTGCAATTGGTATTGTGAAATACTGGTAGAAACAATAAACGCTAATGTGCAACAGGTATTGTGAAATATTGGTAGATAGAATAAACAGGCTAGATTGCAACAGATATTGTGAAACACTGGTAGATAGAATAAACGTCAGTGTGCAACAGATATTGTGAATTACTGGTAGAAAGAATAAACGCCAGTGTGCAACAGATATTGTGAAATACTGGTAGATAGAATAAACGTCAGTGTGCAACAGATATTGTGAAATACTGGTAGAAAGAATAAACGCCAGTGTGAAACTGATATTGTGAAATACTGGTAGAAAGAATAAACACCAGTGTGCAACAGATATTGTGAAATACTTGTAGATAGAATAAACGGCAGTGTGCAACAGATATTGTGAAATACTGGTAGATAGAATAAACGTCAGTATGCAACAGATATTGTGAAATACTGGTAGAAAGAAAAAACGCCAGTGTGCAATAGATATTGTGAAATACTGGTAGAAAGAATAAACGCCAGTGTGCAACATATATTGTGAAATACTGGTAGAAAGAATAAACACCAGTGTGCAACAGATATTTTGAAATACTGGTTGATAGAATAAAGGCCATTGTGCAACAGCTATTGTGAAATACTGGTAGAAAGAATAAACGCCAGTGTGCAACAGATATTGTGAATTACTGGTAGATAGAATAAACGCCAGTGTGCAACAGATATTGTGAAATACTGGTTGATAGAATAAACGCCAGTGTGCAACAGATATTGTGAAATACTGGTAGATAGAATAAACGTCACTGTGCAACAGATATTGTGAATTACTGGTAGAAAGAATAAACGCCAGTGTGCAACAGATATTGTGAAATACTGGTAGATAGAATAAACGCCAGTGTGCAACAGATATTGTGAAATACTGGTAGAAAGAATAAACGCCAGTGTGCAACAGATATTGTGAAATACTGGTAGAAAGAATAAACGCCAGTGTGCAAGAGATATTGTGAAATACTGGTAGAAAGAATAAAGGCCATTGTGCAACAGCTATTGTAAAATACTGGTAGAAAGAATAAACGCCAGTGTGCAACAGATATTGTGAATTCTTGGTAGATAAAATAAACGCCAGTGTGCAACAGATATTGTGAAATACTGGTTTATAGAATAAACGCCAATGTGCAACAGATATTGTGAAATACTGGTAGATAGAATAAACGTCAGTGTGCAACAGATATTGTGAATTACTGGTAGAAAGAATAAACGCCAGTGTGCAACAGATATTGTGAATTACTGGTAGAAAGAATAAACTTCAGTGTGCAACAGATATTGTGAAATACTGGTTGAAAGAATAAACGCCAGTGTGCAATTGGTATTGTGAAATACTGGTAGAAACAATAAACGCCAGTGTGCAACAGGTATTGTGAAATATTGGTAGATAGAATAAACAGGCTAGATTGCAACAGATATTGTGAAACACTGGTAGATAGAATAAACGTCAGTGTGCAACAGATATTGTGAATTACTGGTAGAAAGAATAAACGCCAGTGTGCAACAGATATTGTGAAATACTGGTAGATAGAATAAATGTCAGTGTGCAACAGATTTTGTGAAATACTGGTAGAAAGAATAAACGCCAGTGTACAACAGATATTGTGAAATACTGGTAGAAAGAATAAACACCAGTTTGCAACAGATATTGTGAAATACTGGTTGATAGAATAAAGGCCATTGTGCAACAGCTATTGTGAAATACTGGTAGAAAGAATAAACGCCAGTGTGCAACAGATATTGTGAAATACTGGTTGATAGAATAAACGCCAATGTGCAACAGATATTGTGAAATACTGGTAGAAAGAATAAACGTCAGTGTGCAACAGATATTGTGAATTACTGGTAGAAAGAATAAACGCCAGTGTGCAACAGATATTATGAATTACTGGTAGAAAGAATAAACGCCAGTGTGCAACAGATATTGTGAAATACTGGTAGAAAGAATAAACGTCAGTGTGCAACAGATATTGTGAAATACTGGTAGAAAGAATAAACGCCAGTGTGCAATTGGTATTGTGAAATACTGGTAGAAACAATAAACGCCAATGTGCAACAGGTATTGTGAAATATTGGTAGATAGAATAAACAGGCTAGATTGCAACAGATATTGTGAAACACTGGTAGATAGAATAAACGTCAGTGTGCAACAGATATTGTGAATTACTTGTAGAAAGAATAAACGCCAGTGTGCAACAGATATTGTGAAATACTGGTAGAAAGAGTAAACGCCAGTGTGAAACAGATATTGTGAAATACTGGTAGAAAGGATAAACACCAGTGTGCAACAGATATTGTGAAATACTGGTAGATAGAATAAACGGCAGTGTGCAACAGATATTGTGAAATACTGGTAGATAGAATAAACGTCAGTATGCAACAGATATTGTGAAATACTGGTAGAAAGAAAAAACACCAGTGTGCAATAGATATTGTGAAATACTGGTAGAAAGAATAAACGCCAGTGTGCAACAGATATTGTGAAATACTGGTTGATAGAATAAAGGCCATTGTGCAACAGCTATTGTGAAATACTGGTAGAAAGAATAAACGCCAGTGTTCAACAGCTTTTGTGAATTACTGGTAGATAGAATAAACGACAGTGTGCAACAGATATTGTGAAATACTGGTTGATAGAATAAACGCCAGTGTGCAACAGATATTGTGAAATACTGGTAGATAGAATAAACGTCACTGTGCAACAGATATTGTGAATTACTGGTAGAAAGAATAAACGCCAGTGTGCAACAGATATTGTGAAATACTGGTAGATAGAATAAACGTCAGTGTGCAACAGATATTGTGAATTACTGGTAGAAAGAATAAACGCCAGTGTGCAATTGGTATTGTGAATTACTGGTAGAAAGAATAAACGCCAGTGTGCAACAGGTATTGTGAAATATTGGTAAATAGAATAAACAGGCTAGATTGCAACAGATATTGTGAAACACTGGTAGATAGAATAAACGTCAGTGTGCAACAGATATTGTGAATTACTGGTAGAAAGAATAAACGCCAGTGTGTAACAGATATTGTGAAATACTGGTAGATAGAATAAACGTCAGTGTGCAACAGATATTGTGAAATACTGGTAGAAAGAATAAACGCCAGTGTGCAACAGATATTTTGAATTACTGGTAGAAAGAATAAACGCTAGTGTGCAACAGATATTTTGATATACTGGTTGATAGAATAAACGCCAGTGTGCAACAGATATTGTGAAATACTGGTAGATAGAATAAACGCCAGTGTGCAACAGATATTGTGAAATACTGGTAGAAAGAATAAACACCAATGTGCAACAGATATTGTGAAATACTGGTTGATAGAATAAACGCCAGTGTGCAACAGCTATTGTGAAATACTGGTAGAAAGAATAAACAGGCCAGTGTGCAACAGCTATTGTGAAAACTGGTAGATAGAATAAACGTCAGTGTGCAACAGATATTGTGAAATACTGGTAGAAAGAATAAACGACAGTGTGCTATTGGTATTGTGAAATACTGGTAGAAAGAATAAACGCTAGTGTGCAACAGGTATTGTGAAATATTGGTAGATAGAATAAACAGGCTAGATTGCAACAGCTATTGTGAAAACTGGTAGATTGAATAAACGTCAGTGTGCAACAGATATTGTGAAATACTGGTAGATAGAATAAACAGGCTAGATTGCAACAGCTATTGTGAAAACTGGTAGATAGAATAAACGTCAGTGTGCAACAGATATTGTGAAATACTGGTCGAAAGAATTAACAGGCCTGTGTGCAACAGGTAATGTGAAATATTGGTAGATAGAATAAACGCTAGTGTGCAACAGATATTTTGAAATACTGGTAGAAAAAATAAACGCCAGTGTGCAACATGTTTTGTGACATTGATGGAATTATTAGACCTGCTTTAAACGATGATGATGAGAATTCACTGAAAGAAGCAGATATCATATTGAGGAAGGAGTCTGGAATAGATAGCATGGAAAAGTGGGTGGGGGAGGGGGTTGCTGGAACAAATAGTATGAGAGAAAAGGGAGATAAATGAAGGGTGGAAGATGTTTCCTTGATGTAAATGTAAAAATGTAGTAAATGTTAAAATGAATTCTGTTGGATTTAACGCTGTGTCAAATTCAGACTATTTTTTCATAATCAGTATTCCGTTAAACAATTGACTGCGTGTTTCATTTTAAAACAGTTGAGCTTTCTTTTAATGTCATCTATTTCTATCTTTCATCGCAACACAGTATGATTATTTGTTTACAACCAAATCTATTTTTGACGCATAAACCTACCGAGTCAGCAAAACAATCGTGGCTGCTGATATAATATATTAACAATCTAAAACATTGCCAAAAAAATACATGAGCGTAGACAACTGTAACTGCAAGGAATGCAAAATAAGAAATCTATAAATAGATTTACACAGAGCTGCCCAATCGGAAACATTTTTTGCAGGGCTCCAATATCACACCCAACTTGAACCAGAAGTCTATTGTATTCAAGGCCGGCATTAGGATGTGCTAGGCCCGGTTGGAAATTTTTTATCGGGATCTGGGATCACACCCAACTTAAATTAGAAGTCACTTGTGCTTAAACTTTTCTTTCTATCACTTAAATTAGAAGTCACTTGTACTTAAACTTTTCTTTCCATCACTTAAATTATAATTCATTTGTACTTAAACTTTTCTTTTTTATCTCTTAAATTAGAAGTCACTTGTACTTAAACTTTTCTTTTTATCACTTAAATTAGATGTCACTTGTACTTAAATTTTTCTTTCTATCACTTAAATTAGAAGTCACTTGTACTTAAACTTTTCTTTTTTATCTCTTAAATTATAAGTCACTTGTACTTAAACTTTTCTTTTTTATCTCTTAAATTAGAAGTCATTTGTACTTAAACTTTTCTTTTTTATCACTTAAATTAGAAGTCACTTGTACTTAAACTTTTCTTTCTATCACTTAAATTAGAAGTCACTTGTACTTAAACTTTTCTTTTTTATCTCTTAAATTAGAAGTCACTTGTACTTAAACTTTTCTTTCTATCACTTAAATTAGAAGTCACTTGTACTTAAACTTTTCTTTTTTATCTCTTAAATTATAAGTCATTTGTACATAAACTTTTCTTTCCATCACTTAAATTATAAGTCACTTGTACTTAAACTTTTCTTTCTATCACTTAAATTAGAAGTCACATTTACTTAAACTTTTCTTTCTATAAACTTTATAAATCTAAGGTAGAATGAAATGAAAATGTGCTCTATAAAAATGCATATTGTTTTTTTTGTTTTTTTGGAATTAGCAAATGTAATTTACAAGTAGCATTCATGAACAACAACAACATAATAACAACACAATAACAACAACAATCAAAAGAACAATCTGATCAGAGCCTATCCTCGATGGGGATGTAATGGGATCAGTGCCGGATCAGAGAAAAAACAATAACAGAAGATTTTTTTAAGCCAAGGGAGACGATTCTCCACGGGTGGCCACCCAGGCGAGGTACGGATAACCTACTTAGTATGTTTATCTTTACATCTCAGTGAATAACACACCTCTGACTAAATATAGCACAGTTGGACAAGATCACCGAGCTCAATGTAACGTGAGCGCTGAAAAAGTCTAAAACACCAGAAGAAAAAGATGGTTAGCAAATTCGCTCCTCCCCCTTCTCCATTGTGTTATAGCATCAATGTAACTAGAACCACAGTAACCACACACACCACAAAGCGTACCTTTATTTTAGTTACATACTGCAGAATTACATACTGGGTATAGTTCAAAACAAATCAAACATTCTCACACCTTGTCATTTTTTATATTTTCATTATCTGTTTCTTCGTTAAAGTCAAATCATTCTATTGTTATTTATTTGCTTACATTCGTTCCTATCACTACCCCGTCAGGCCCGTAGCCAGGTCAAAGTAAGCAGGTAGGCACCAATACCCAGCAAGGGGGCACCCCCTTTACTATTTCTTTATTTTTTCCTCTTTTTCTTCTTTTTTAAGCGGAAGGGGGGGCACTCCACACCTAGCGGGGGGACACGCCCCCCCCCCAGTGCCCGCCCCCTGGCTACAGGGCTGTACTCCATCCTCCTCTGAAACTAAATAACTAAATATCACAGAACGTCACAGTTACCAGAGCAGTACTCATAGATTGAGCAGTACTCATAGATTGAGCAGTACTCATAGATTGAGCAGTACTCATAGATTGAGCAGTACTCATAGATTGAGCAGTACTCATAACCGCCTAGCGCCCCCCCCCTCCAAAACCAGAGGAACAACTTCCGGTATTAATCTCAATTAAATCTAGCCTATGATGGCCCCCGTCAGACACTGTTCCCAAGAGCCCCTAATGTTTCTAAGTATGTGTCTAGGGCCCGCTAAAGACATAATAACGTCATTTCAGTCACTGATATTTTTTAAAAAAAAACAGACCGTGACATTTTTTATACAAAAAGAAAAAAATAATAATAAAATGTTCAAATTACTCGAAGATTTGTTCACATAGAACAATCCTGTGTGTCAATTCCACTGAGTAGATTTGATACAAAATTATTCACTTAGGGCTTTAATGGCGTTCCTTCAATCTCTCTTTCTCTCTCTCTCTCTCTCTCTCTCTCTCTCTCTCTCTCTCTCTCTCTCTCTCTCTCCCCCCCCCCGAGTAAATTTGTAAAAAAATCTTTAACAGGCTTTATTGGCCGGGCCATTCTTCGAGTCCCCGGAGTAGATTAAAAAAAAAACATCTTTTACTTAGGGCTTGACTTGCCTCCCAGAGCTTCGAGTCCCCAGAGCAATAATCCCGGTTCAACCCCCCATCGCTGTCCCCTGGTCAGTGTTAATGATATAAACAGGGCAGTTCTTAGGGATTTCAAATAGGCGACCATCAAAGGTCACCAATGCAATGGGGATCCCTTCAATCATTAATTACAATTAAATGCGATGCTAAGCGGACCATGACAGGTACTTTTGCAACACAACTGGATTTTTCTGATTAGGATTCCCAAATACCTAAGAAAGTTTTGGATACAATTTTTTTAACAAATAGAGAATAACACATTTGTAAGCGGCTCCATTACACAATGACATAACATACCATTTTTTATAAAGTGTTGACCGCAGGTGCTGACGGGTAAAAATATAGGAGAGAAAATACAAGTATAATTCTTGAACATGATGAAAATACAGGTATAATACTTGAACATGATGAAAATACAAGTATAATACTTGAACATGATGAAAATACAGGTATAATACTTGAACATGATGAAAATACAATTATAATACTTGAACATGATGAAAATACAAGTATAATACTTGAACATGATGAAAATACAGGTATAATACTTGAACATGATGAAAATACAGGTATAATACTTGAACATGATGAAAATACAGGTATAATACTTGAACATGATGAAAATACAAGTATAATACTTGAACATGATGAAAATACAAGTATAATACTTGAACATGATGAAAATACAGGTATAATACTTGAACATGATGAAAATACAAGTATAATACTTGAACATGATGAAAATACAGGTATAATACTTGAACATGATGAAAATACAGGTATAATTCTTGAACATGATGAAAATACAGGTATAATACTTGAACATGATGAAATGTTCAAGTATAATATTTGAACATGATGAAAATACAGGTATAATACTTGAACATGATGAAAATACAAGTATAATACTTGAACATGATGAAAATACAAGTATCATGCAATTAATAATGCATGATGTAGGCCTACTTGAATGCAATGCTCGCAAAGCGCGGTTTGAAAAAACAACTGTAAAGGGAAATAACAAGGTAATAAAATGGCAAAGGAATCCGTGAGTGGTTAGACTTGAATCTGCAACACCAGGCATATATTGTTTATTTAATAAGTGGTTACTGTAACAGAAGAAACAAAGGCAGCTACTTACTGTACCGACTATCTACCACAGACAATAGAGAGAAGAACTAATTGTTCTACAGTATCCTACGGTAGTTTTAAAATAAAAAATATGTAAAAACGATAAATTACTTGCAAACATTGTTTACGCACAACAACTCCGTTCATAGAACAAGGGTTGTCAGACTTTTTTTTAATTCTTGGCCCAAGAGTAGATAGATGAAGTGTTTATTTTTTTTTTATTTTGATAAATGGCCGACGTCCAGGTGTGAAGGACATCGCGTGAACAGAATCATAAATGATAGATAATAACGGTCACACATTTCCTGCGGGCCTTACTTTACCCAACCTTTCTATAGGACCTAAACATGTGTTTCTTTTATTCATATGCGAAATTAGATATTGTTTTCCACTCCACAAACGAATTTGATACATTAATTCTTATATACATTACTCTGTATATAGAAATAATTACTTTGAATAAGTTTACTTTCCATGAGGTATAATTTATTTTTGTTCATTCAATTATTGTTTGCCAATAAGTACTGGCTAAGGTTTTTATTATTATTATTAACTTTGATAAAACCGTGTTTATTTATTTAACTTTTCCATTGAAGTTGTAAATAATTCCCGTATAATATATACTATTTTTGATTTTTTTTATAGTTTTTTTTTATTGAACTCTATAAGAAAAATGTCCCAAAACTGTTTTAAGTCTAATAATTTAATTTTTTTTTTTGCCGTTCTTAGGCCAGACATTCAAGAGAGGTAATCGAAGGTGTTAGAGGACTAGAAGCTCATGATTATTTTGAAGGAACGTTCGCATGTTAAACAAATGGCAGAGGTTGGAATATGTTATATAACGCTATAAATTGAACTGAAATAACACTTGTTTAAAAATTGTTTGAAAACCTCTAATAAGTGACTCTCCATTTTCACATTTTCTATATAACTAGTCTTTGTTTACGAGTGACGATCATTTGCAAATAATAATTTGTGTTGGCTAAATTATGGATCATCAAAAATCCCTTGCTCTAAATCTATACTTCCTCCCTATTCATTTTCTGTCTTCTCTAACCCTCCCCCCCCCCATTCTGTATTCTATCCTGCCCCGATCCCCAACGATGACAAGGTTTATAGTTGTATTTGCGTTTCCTCACATATTATCTTATAATGTACCCTAATTACCACATATTTTCTCTGTACTGTATCCTTTTTACCACATATTATCTCTGTACTGTATCCTTTTACCACATATTATCTCTGTACTGTACCTTACTTACCACATATTATCTCTGTACTGTACCTTACTTACCACATATTATCTCTGTACTGTACCTTACTTACCACATATTATCTCTGTACTGTACCTTACTTACAACTTATTCTAAAGTATGCCCGTCCAACTTTTTTTTGTGCATCTTGTTTTTCATTTTGTTTACTTCTACCCTTCTCTAGAATATGTTATCTTGCCTATCAAATGTTGTTGTCTTCTCTTCAAAATTCTGTTTTCTTTCCCCATTTTTATATTATGTGTTCTACACGCATTATCTCTCTATAACCGGTGGCAAGCATTTATATTTCCCCGTCCCTGTTATTCATTCTCTCTCCCCACCCCGTCATTTTTTTCTTCCGCCACTATTATGTAGTCTCTTTACCGCCATGCAGTATTGTATAGATATTTACCTACCTCACTTCCACATTCTCTACCCTCCTCCATATTTAGTCATCTCTTTCCCCCTTCCATATTACGTGTAACAATTACCAAATAAAAATGTACGATATTCCTTCAAATCTGTGAATTCACTGTAAGCATGAGATTTATATCCCTTAGATAACAACTATGGGATGGTTTTTCGCAATGCCATTCTTTCATCCCCACCATGGCCGATAGTGCGATGACCATGGAGGCATTACGGGAAACATGGAGGTAGCTTTAATCATCAAATAAAAAAATCCCATTTGGTTCTCACCTTGGATCGAGCCCGAAACCCTAAGGTTGACTGTCGAGCGCTTTAATGTACGACCATTCGTCCCCTACTAGTAATCAATATATATGGTTGGATGAATAATATTTCTGTAAAGTTTGCCGTGACGCGTAGCCTCAAGTCCATTTATCGCGTATACAATCAGAAAACAATCGAAGCATCAGTCAGAAGATAGAGAGATAAGTTGACAAATGCAAGTAGACGAACAAACACAATGCGTAAATATGCGAAAATGACCAGAACACAACCTTATTCGCAAAGTAGTCTTTTTTAAATTTAATGTTTAGACTATAGACCACTTTGCAAGTATGGTCATCCCCATGGGGTCCGCTACATAACAAACATATGGCAAACAACAAACTCGGGTAGAAATCAGACTAAACTTCTTTATTTTCAAACGAACTCTTTAAAATGTATAACCTAATATTTGAAGGCCATATAAGTACAAATTCTTTCTAAAACTAAAAAAAAAGGCTAAGATATTATATAATCTAAATGAATACTGTTATTTAAAATGACATGACCGAGTCATGGCCCCATCATTGTACGGCTGTAGACTCACATTAGAATTTGACTTGTTTTCTTTTAATATATTGCGGCTCTTTATAACGTAAAAAACCTCAATGCGGCGCTCTATGATTTCATGCGCCGCCCCCCCCCCCCCACCCGACTCCCATTCGGCTTCAAATGTATACCTGCTGGGTATTTCCTGATATCGATTTAATAAAGGGCGGTAATCTTTAGGAAAAATAAATGCCACTTTTCGGATGATTCAACAACCGGTTATCACTGATATTGTATTATTCTTAGGATCCGGTTAATGCTAACTGGTGTGAACCGGTAGAATGACACCACTGGTTTCATAATTGGGAGATGTTTGGAACATGCTGAGTGATGACATTTTGTGCCACAGTATTTCCTCACATCATTCTTAGATGTTCTAGCCACCCCCTCCTCCATTTTTTTCATTCCCTGATATATTCTGTCATTTATATTCAACACTTGAAGTCTGGAACTTATATTGAATCAGCTGCTTCCTGTTGCATCTTAATGGCTGTATAGTAAATCATGATTGTTTTTTTTTAAATAAATGATGATAACAAGTTCATAACTCCACAGCTTCATTAAGTTCAGTTTGTTTTGCTCTAGATTTAGGCTACTTATTTGTTATACAGAGCTCTATGCAAAGTTACATTAGGGTGCTTTATGAAAAGATACATTAGGGTGCTTTATGAAAAGATACATTCGGGTGCTTTATGAAAAGATACATTAGGGTGCTTTATGAAAAGATACATTAGGGTGCTTTATGAAAAGATACATTAGGGTGCCCCAATACAAAGATACATTAGGGTGCTCCATGCAACGTTAATATTCGAGGGCCCTATATAAAGATAAATCAAGGGCAACAAAGGTCCTTTATGGGGCCCAGGACACAGCTACATTGGGGAGGCTCTTTACAAAGGTGTATTTAAGTGCCCTTAAGTGAAAATCATGGACCGATAAATAATTAGGATCCCTCTGACATTTTAGTTATTTTAAGGCTACAGCAAAATATAAGTTCAATAATGGAGCCCCTAATCCGCTGCCTAATTTGCCTATCCATAATCTCGTCTCTAGGTTCATACTAAATAAGCTATACATATTTTTCTTTTCTTTTACGTGATGTACCATTAAGTTTATTCTGTAAGTAGTGTAAGTCAAAGTATTTTGAATTTATATTAAAATGTTTTTTTTTTATATGTTTGACTTGTAATCTTCCATTCACAAGTAAACCAGTCTTCTAAATTCTTCCCTGAAATTTGCAGAACTGTTTTAGTTTCTAAATGTAGTTTTGAACAATAAAATCTTTTGACTCTTCTCCTGTTGAAGCCAAAATAGAATGTGTTTGAAGGGAAGAACTGGAAGACACATTGCATGGAAAACATTCTCCTTGCGGTAAAGTGTTCAAGGGAACTAAATATGTTATGAATGACTCGAGTGTGTGGAAGCTTAACTACGATGACGTAAAAAGAGGGCAAAAAAAGATTCTCGAGGAAAACAGTGGTGAGTTGACTCTATCATATATGTATTTATTTATTTATATAGTGAAACTGTTGTATTGGATTAAAGCTGTTTGTTTATAGCGATGCTGTAGTATATTTTCAAAGTTACATGTATTTTTAATCTTAGGTAAAGTATGAAGTGTAACACTGTGATATTTTGTTTTGTTTTTCAAATGATGAAAGGTAATTAATTCAGTGTTTACTCTCTTGGAATAGTTATCTACCTTGTTGTCCCCGCAACTAATACTATTAAAGCTTTATTCGTTTATATTTTTTTTTTCAAAGTTACTGAAACAGCTGCACGATACTCAACTACTCCCACCTCAAACTTTACTTTACTCTTGTAATGAATAACATAACACTTAATACATTTTGACATTTCATCGTTTTATGGAGACCTGTTGCATTGGAGGTAATCTAGTGATAGATAATGAACTATCAGCACTTATCAGAATGCCAGTGTCAGATATTGAAGTAAACAAATAGATAGGTCTATACATATTCCATTGTTAAACCCCTTATGATCATACTAATAAGAAGTTTGAATCTAACTGTTATTGTATGCTATTGTGAGCTCTAATTAGCTCACAATATGTGTGTGTGTAGAAAGTGGTTTTAAATTACATAAAAAGCTTAATGTCATGCTGATTTTGACCAAATTTCATAATTGTAAGAAGTTTTAATAGAGCAGTAGAAAGGAACCGTTTCAGATATGAGGTATGTAGTATAACATTCTGTATGATTAAAAGATAGGTGTGAAATTGTGTGAGATAGGTAGGTAGATACGATATTGTGTGAGATAGGTAGATTGATAGGACATTATGTGAGATCGGAAGTAGGTTCTTACCTACCATTGTGTGAGATAGGTAGGTTGATAAGACATTATGTGAGATAGGTGGTAGGTTCTTACATACTATTGTGTGAGATAGGTAGGTTGATAAGACATTATGTGAAATAGGAGGTAGGTTCTTAGATACTATTGTGTGAGATAGGTAGGTTGATAATACATTATTGCGATAGGAGGTAGGTTCTTACATACTATTGTGTGAGATAGGTAGGCTGATAAGACATTATGTGAGATAGGAGGTAGGTTCTTACATACTATTGTGTGAGATAGGTAGGTTGATAAGCCATTATGTGAGATACGAGGTAGGTTCTTACATACTATTGCGTGAGATAGGTAGGTTGATAAGACATTATGTGAGATAGGAGGTAGGTTCTTACATACCATTGTGTGAGATAGGTAGGTTGATAAGACATTATGTGAGATAGGAGGTAGGTTCTTACCTACCATTGTGTGAGATAGGTAGGTTGATAAGACATTATGTGAGATATAGGGTAGGTTTTTACCTACCATTGTGTGAGATTAAAAAAGTAGATATGATATTGTGTGAGAAAGAAAGGTAGCTATGAAAATGAGTGAGATGGGTAAGAAGTACTAAGACGGTAGTTTTGACATTGTGTAGATAGGATTGTGAAATAGTTAGGTATGCCATTGTTGGAGTGAGAGACTGATAATGATACTGCTGCTAAAACGTCGTGAAATGAGAGGTCTGTAAAAGGGTCTAATCAGCTCAGTGAAACTAGCTCAACTTCTAGAATCTTAAACTACACATGGTAGATCCATTAATCTCACTTTACATTAAAGCACTTATTCTAAAACTTCCGAATTAGGCATATTACTAGTTAAAGTAACAATATATGGTTCTCTGTGTAAAAGTTACTCTTGTCACTGGATAAAGTTAAATTTGATATTACTTTTTGTATCAGACTAATTAACGTAAAAATATATGACATGGCCATCCGCCTGGTGGTAATTACACTAACATTTTTCTTTTTCTCTTTCCTCGCTGTTCAGCACAACAACCAGGTAAATTCTGAGCATAACTTAGTGCTGCTCCAGGACTCCAGGCTTAAGGCAGACTGAGTGAGGGGGGGAACTTAGGAGGTGATCACGTGATACTGCAGAAAAAAACATCCACTACCTGATGAGCTACAGAAAAAAACAACAACATAGCACACTTCTTGTGTTAGTTCTTCTCAAGTCTTCTGTTTATTTTTGTAACATAACCAAATACTTTCAGTTTGATTTAACGTACACCAATTAATGGCATGACTTTAGTACATTATATATGCATTAAGTTGGATAGATTTCAATATTATAAAAAAAGTAATTAAACAGACTTCGTTATAATATTACGAAATCTAGCACTAAAAAGTGGTCCGAAAAATAAAAATACACTTCGCTGTGAGTGTTCACAGAACTATCTAGTTCAATGTAATTTGATGTTTCACTGCCGAACGTGTCTGAAACAATCACCACCACCACCACAAGATGACACAACGACCCTCACTACAGAACGGATACCTCGGGGCTCAGCCCTTGTTCGCCGAGCTCGGCCTGTCCACTAAGACTCACCATGAGCCCGAGTTCGAGACAGGCGAAAACGAGTTTGTGATCAAATTGAAGGCCAACCAGCCAATTAAAATCACCAGCAAGATCGTCTGCGACGACGGCTTGGACGAGTCTCAGGAGCGCGTCTTCATTCAAACCCGCGGGGAGGATGTGAACTTGCTGGTCAGCTTGGATAAACCGGGGTACCACCGACTTCAGATCTACGCTCTCTCGGCGTCCGATGAGAAGAAACAGCTTCCAGGTGTATTCAACTACTTGGTCAACTGTACTGGCACGCCCAGGAAGTCTCGGTTGTTTCCTAAACAGTTTGCCCAATGGAGAGACGGCTGTGTTCTGCTGGAACCTTTCTCCCTGGCAGGTGATCACGTCAAAGGCGATGTTCTGTTTCGCGTGGTGATTCCCAACGCGTTGGCGGTGGCAATCACCATTGAAGAGAACTGGTTTCATCTGGAGCCCGGAGAAAATGGTATATGGGCAGGAAGAGTAAGTGAAATCGACCAGTTCAAAGGGAAAGGACTTCATGCTGTGCTCAATGCTAATTTTAGTGAAGATGATGAAACTAAATATTCATCGCTACTGCAGTATACATTATAACCAACGGATTAGGGTGTAAAAAGATACCGCCTGGTTTATTTACATGTATTTATTAATGACCAGCCAAAATAAAATCTGGGTAATGCTGTTGAATAAACCCCCCACACCCTTTTGATGAATCCATTATGTACTTGTGATTATTACATTTATATTATCCTGAACATTTCTCGAAATTAATTTTATTTGTTTCTGTTTAAAGAGCCATTTTTTTTTACATTTTGGGTTTCCAAAGCAAATGTATACTTGGGGGGTTCTCGGTTAAATTACATTTGGGGGCCCTAGAAAAGTTATTTAGTAGCCTTAGGTATAGCTACATTTAGAGGGCTACAGGCAAAGGTTCATTTGAGGGTCCTAAGAAAAACCGCAGGCATGGTCTTACAGACTTTCCATTCACAACTGTCGTTCTAGACATTTTATAGGGCTCGTCTATTAATTACCTCAAAAATAATTTTTACTTTTTAGTTCCCTCCTCCCTCCCTTGTCAACAAGTGTTAAACTTTCGGTGGACACCCCCCCCCCCCCCCCAGGAAAGTTACGTTAATCTTTTACCCCCCCCCCCCAATATACAAATTTATAAAATCAGTTGCCTAGTTTGCAGTGGGGTCCCTAGGCAGTAGCCTAGTTTGTATGGGGGCCCTAGGCAGTAGCCTAGTTTGCAGTGGGGTCCCTAGGCAACTACCTAGTTTTCCTATCTGTAAAAACGGCCCTGCTGCTTTCATTTACGTCAATTAAATTTTTAATTTATTATTTTAGAAGATTACAATGAAGAGAAAAAAAAAACCTTCAGCAAAGTATAGACAGAGGGGGAAAAATTTGGAATAAATTACTATAATTTAACAATATCCATACATTATGTGTTATCCGTAATTAGTTGTATTTAATTGACTAAAGGTTACATAAACATTTTCTAATGACTTTTATTTCTATTAACCTACTTATAAAAATGTATACCTTTTTTCATGCTTTATAAAAAAGTGTCTAGTATTGATCATATAGTTATGTAAAACGCAATAAAGGAAAAAAAAAAACAATTTAACATGGGGTTATTTTTCTTCATCAAGTTGTGTTCTTACAGTATTAATAAATTACATGGCTTTACTGTATGGTTTACGGTAAAAAAAATAAGGCTTTCATCTTAGAGCAGTGTTTCTCAAACTTTCGACATCTGTGTAACCCTTTTTTATTTTTGTAATACAGAGTACCCCCATTAAAAAAACAAACTTTTACGGTCATCGTTTTAACTCATTTCATTGTTTCAGGTTTAGCCGATGTTTTAAGCCCGATGAAGCGCGAACCCCCCTCCAAACTCTTCTCGTAACCCCCCCCCCTCCTCACCCGGTATGCTTAGTACATTTTGGGAAACACTGTCTTAGAGATTCCTTAAAGGACCATCGGGTAGGTGAGGTATCCAGGGGCGCCGAGAGCCAACAAGGGCCCCATGGCAGGACATTATTGCGGCCCCTTAATAAACAATGAGTCGTGAAAAAATTGACATGATCGGGGCCCGGCCCCCTTACAGATGCGGGCCCCCTGGCAATGACCACCCCCCTGACGCTCCCCTCTCGGCGTGCCTGGTGGTATCCATTACATAAAATAGTACAGCGTTATTAACATATTCCCATTGGGTGGACTCAAAGACTTTTTCCTGACTGTGAAATGAAAGATACTGATACATCCATCCAGGTGTCCGTTTGTATCACACGACCCTCTCGTCTATGTTTACTGTAGTTGCAGTTAAATACATAGAATCTGTGTCATAGATTGAGATGATGAATTTGTATCATATACTGACTAAATGTGATGATTCAAACAAATCTAATATAAAGACCACTAATGAACAAACAAATAAGAGGTTGGTAGAAAAAAAATAAAAATTTACATCAAAGAATGTAAATCGAATCGCTCATCAAAATGAATTAAAATGTTCAAACATCTTTGCCAATGATGATGCTTAAAACGAATATAAAATTGAAAATTGTTCTCTCTGCTTGTCATAAAATTAAACTTATGGAAACAAGATTTACTTCAAATTATATAGCCTATGTCTGTTATAATGTAGGCTACTCACTAGACACACTGAATCACAACATTATAATGAATACAAGAAAACTGTAAAACATCGATTGTTAAAAAATTAAAAGTCTTTTTCATAAATTATTTCAAATTAAATAAAATAAAATAGTTATATGATACAACTAGAACGACACACATTCCGTACCTATGTGCAGGCCCGTAGCCAGGTCAAAGTAAGCAGGGAGGCACCAATACCCAGCAAGGGGGCACCTCATTTTAGTTACTTTTTCTTTATGCTCTATTGTCCCCGTTTTGTCTGTCTGTCTGTCCGTCATCACCCTAGATCTCAACAACCATAAGTCCCAGACCCATGATGTATATATCATTTTGTAGGTCTTGGCCTGCCATGTGTGCAGTTAAAGTTCATTTCGCGACCTGACCTCTGAGGGCCGTAAAAGGGGGCTTATAAAGTACCGTTTTTTACTATATAAGCTATATTAATAAAGGAGCGCCCTATATCTCAGCAACCATAAGTCCTAGACCCATGATGTATATATCATTTTGTAGGTCTTGGCCTGCCATGTGTACATCAAAAGTTCATTTAGCGATAGGACCTCTGAGGGCCGGGCTTCAGGGCTCCTAATGGGCTTATATGTTATATATATGGCCCCATTCTACACCTTGTACGTTCAATAACCCGTTCATTTGGTGCGAAATACTGCAGCACGTAGTTTCACCAAGATTTATTAAGAAACTCATCAAATGAAATAGTAAGCTTGTGTTCTGAGTTAATTGAAAGTATCAGAGCTATGCAACAATTGACGGAGTTTTCGGACGATTAAATGACTACAATTTCGAATGTTTTCAATTATGAGTCCTATTTCAGTAACCACAAACCACTTGTAGTTAGATTTAAGAGAAAATAATTTTTTTTTCAAATATAAAGAAACGTCTTTATAATATTTTTGTACAGATATATGCATTACACAATTGAATGTATAAACATTTCCAAAATGTACAAATATTTACTGAAAGCTAACAAACGTACTGAATCATAACACGAAAATGCGCTAACACGTCCTGTGAGGGGGGTGGTGGAAACTCCACATCTAGCGGGGGGGCACGGCCCCCCAAGTGCCCCCCCCTGGCTACGGGGCTGCCTATGTGGACATCATTTATCCTAAATGCTTTAAATTTTATGTATGCCATTAAATAGATAAGTAACACAATTTAAACCTAGAGAAAGAAACACAACAGTTAAGAAGATGCAAGTGTAGCGCCGGTGATAGATGTTTTAACAAAATCTGCTAACAGTAGTAACACTAATGCTTTTAAGGGACTTTTTTATGTGCCATTTACATTAGTTTGCAAAGCTATTTTTTCAATCCCACATAAATTAAAAAAAAAATAAAAAAAAGTCATGTCTATTTTATGGCAACTAGTAAGAACAAAATATGAATGTTCATTTAATATGGGACTCATATGCTTAATTGATTAGACCTCACAGTATATGCCAGGAAGGGCTTAGGACCCCCGTTTACCTCTATAAGTGACACATTATTTTAATGTGTTTACATGGAACATTGGTATCTGAAGTAAAAAAAATAACTGGCAACATAATAGTAGACTATAATTTTCTAATTGTGTCGATCGATTTTAGAACAGGTTTTTGCGACTTTTCCATTGAAAGCAATGCTAATTTAGCATATTACTTCAGAAAAAACATTGCACCCTTTCTTTTCCCGACATGTGTATTTTAAAATAGTAACGGAATAAATTGTAATTGTATAATGCTTGCAGAATACAAAAAAAGCTCCGGCCGGACAGACTCGAAGGCCCTAGGCAGCCGCCTTGATTGCCTATTCTTAAGAACATTTCTGACATATTAGAGCTGATTGAGCGTAACTGAAATAGAATCAAAATTATAGATAACACAGCTCAACAAAAAAAAAACCTTTTTTTTGAATTGCCAAGAATATTTGAATGAATTTATAGCAATTCATGGGTGCTGATTTCAAAACTGCCACTGCTTTTGCTGAATTGGCTCTAGTTTCTGAGATATTGGACAATCTTGAAAATATGATTGTACCCTTTGTGTAAAACAAATGCAATACGTTTGGTGTCTGTTGTTTTATTTAACTATACCAAGTTATAACTTGGTTTATTTTTTTCTCTTTTATAGCTGCTTTCTAAAGACATCATGAGTTCATCATGAAGATGCTGCAAAAATAATCCGAATGTATTCTGTTACATCTGTGGAGAATACATGATTGAAAAGCAAAGAAGAAATATAACTGACTTTGTGTAGCAGGCATATTTGGCTTATTTCGGTGTGAAGCTGGAAGACCAAGACAAGTCTTGGGTTCCCCATAAGGTCTGCAAAAACTGCGTGGAGAGCCTACGGCAGTGGACAAATAGTGAGAAGAAAACTCGAAGTTTCGGTGTACAAATGATATGGCGAGAGCCGAAAGACCATTTTGGTGATTGTTATTTTTGTATTGTGAATGTTAAAGTCTTCAATCGCCACAAGAAATCTAAGTGGGGTTATCCTGATCTTGAATCTGCAATGAGACCAATTCTACATAGCAGTGAAGTTCCTATACCAGTGTTTACTGGATTATTAGAGCTTTCACCATCAGACTCCGACGAGGGGCAAGATCTGGAGTTTTTTGGCAGGTGAAAACAGTGGAAGCGATTATGAAGGAAGTTCTTCAACACCTCAACCATTCAGCCAAGAAGAACTCAATAACCTAATACGAGACCTAAATCTGTCCAAGCAAGCATCTGAGCTTTTAGTGTCCAGGCTCAATGAAAGAAATTTTCTCAAACCAGAAGTTAAAAATAACATTTTATCGGAAAAGAGAAGATTTTCTTCTTCAATATTTAAGTTTACTGTAATGACATCCCTGGACTTCCGCTCCAAATGGGACTACAAGACTACCATTCCGAAGACTGGCGTCTTTTTATAGACAGTTCCATCACAAGCTTGAAATGTGTTCTGTTACACAATGGTAACCGATATACATCTCTTCCCATTGCTCACTCAACAACACTTAAAGAAGAGTATGAGAATATCAAAACAGTATTGCAGAAAGTCCGTTATTATGAGCATCAGTGGTCAATTTGTGTTGATCTAAAAATGGTAAACTTCTTGCTTGGGCAGCAGTCAGGATACACAAAATACCCATGCTTCATGTGCCTTTGGGATAGCAGGGCAAAGCAAGATCAATGACCAAGAGTAACATGGCCTGCAAGGGAAACCATGACTGTAGACAAAAATAAGATCATTCTCCCACCACTTTATATCAAATTAGGTTTAATGAAACAATTTGTTAAGGCTTTGGACAAATCTGGCAAATGCTTCAAGTATATTTGCAGATCATTCCCCGGATTGAGCATGGAGAAGCTGAAAGCTGAAAGCTGGGATTTTTGACGGTCCTCAGATTCTGAAACTCATCAACGATCGACATTATATGGATCACCTTGAAGCTTCTTCATGGAACAGTTTTGTTTCAGTTGTCATGAACTTCTTAGGTAATAACAGAGCATAGAATTACGAAGAACTGGTGCAAGATATGCTCGCTAACTTCAGAAACATTGGAGCAAATATGAGCATCAAGGTACATTACCAGTCATTTAGACAAATTTCCAGGTAACCTTGGGGAATTCAGTGAGGAACAAGGCGAGAGGTTCCATCAGGATATGATGGTGATGGAGGAGAGATATCAAAAGGAAGATGGGACATACATATGATGGCTGACTACTGTTGGAGCCTCCAGCGCAATTGCACCAACGACACATACAAAGGAAGTCGAGCAAATAGCGATTTGCTAATGCATTACTATAGACAATTAACATATTAATTAATTAGACATAATTAGTTTTTCAAATGAAAATGTTTTCTTCTATAACACTATTACACATATTTTTGAACAAATTTCTGCATGACTATTAACAGTTTCACTACTTTTTGTTAGTATACTATTATACTTCATGCAATTCTTGACAACTTCCAAACACGGTGCAGACATTATTTAATTAATTTTAATTATCTCGTAAAATAAGACCAATCTAGCAAAAGCACTTACATATTCTAAATCAGCAT